>CAHIKZ030004884.1:3737500-3840000 GCA_903632075.3 Acanthosepion pharaonis
GGCCCGAAAGAACGAACATTCTTTTACGCATTATCTTTGACCTTTCGCTTTGACAAAGGAGATTCGAATGTCAGACAAAATTTCTAGCGAACAATTTTGTATAAAATTGATTTTATGGAGACGCTAGGCGTGAGTTGTCGTTGGGTTGATTTTTAGTTTTTATTGCTTTCATATCGATCCTTGAAAATCAAATACAAGAAATAAAGTTAGAATTTTGTCGAAAGCTTATTTCGCGATAAAATTGATTCCAGAGCTTTCATACGATATTTATAAAGCTCGGATATTCAGTTTCTCTATACGTTGGTTGCTAAGGACACTGTAAATTTGAGCAGAACTGGCTGCATTTAAATAAAGTCTTAATATTCGCAGTTGGCATTTGATCGAATTTTTAGAGAACTCTATAGAAAACCTTATCCCCATCCTCATTATCATTAGTCCCATAATCGGATGTGGTCGAAAGTTGGCCACGCCGCTTAGCACTTGACAAACTCCCTCCATATGTCTCGATTGCGTGTGCCAATATCTAAGACTCTGGAAATGATTTTCTAGTTCATTCAGTGACTATGTCAATCCATTCTTCTTCTTTCTGTCTTCTTCATCTTCTGTCTCTTCTTAATCTTCTTCTATCTGTCTCTTCTTAATCTTCTTCTATCTGCCTCTTCTTCATCTTCTATCTGCCTCTTCTTCATCTTCTGTCTCTTCTTGTTCTTGTTCTTGTTGTTCTTCTTCTTCTTCTTCTTCTTCTTCTTCTTCTTCTTCTTCTTCTATCTGCCTCCTTCTTCCTCTATCTGCCTCTACTTCTTCTTTTTCTTAAGGTGCTAATTGCAGTATAGCAGCAGAAAATATGCCATAATCTCTCTTCTGAGTTCTTCTAACGAGTCTATAAAATACCTGATGATTAAAACTGTTGAATTTTCCAAGATTCGGTAGATCGCAATTAATTTGTTGTCTCGGAGGAATCTTTCCTTAAAGGAGAGGGCGGAGGTATGTGTTTCACACATCTACCCGATTCTCCTTTACCGACTCTCTGTGCTTCCACTTCTGTCTGACACTTTGCTGGCGATAGTGAAGCTTTTTTTCTCCTTCTTGTGGGGAGGCAAGGCTGCCAGAGTCTCTCGGGAGATCTGTTGCCTTCATCCATCTGAAGGCGGTCTAGGTATGCCTAGCATCGAGATCCGTCTCTATATGCTTCGCATCGGGTTCCTAGATCGTTTGTGTCGCGGACAGGATGAGGAGGGCGCCTTCTGGAAGGAAGACGCCCGTTTCCCATCCTTGAGAAGTGTGCACTCGTGCGAGGAGGAGGCCCACCGTTTACCCCGAGCCGAGTGCTCCTTCTATCGTGAATGTCGTCTTGCTCTGAAACGCCTCTTACGGGCGTCGGATGGCCTCTCCAACGTCCAGGCGTTGTCCCGTAGGGCATTATATCAAGTGTTAGTTAGGGGAGCCGTTCATGATGATCTGATTGACGATATCGGTCTTACGAAGCAGGAGGCTCGCTCGATCTGACCTTGGGCTCCCGCGTTGAAATGTCTCAATAAAGATGAGGCATCCCTCACCTGGTTGGTGATGCGTGGGGCCCTCTGGGTCGCCAAAAAGCTTTGCACAGCGGGCTTGGAGAAATATCCAAATTGCCGACGTTGTAGTGTGGAAGTCGAGACCTTAGGTCACGTCTTCTTTTATTGCAAGTTGGTAGCTCCGTTGTGTAAGTTTGTTGAAGGCCTCATGGTTCGCATGTTGCACGGAAAGTTCTTTGTCCTTGAGGCCTCTTCTGTTTGTAGCAATGTGGCACCGCCGTTGACGAAGGCTGAACTTTATGTGTTCCACTGCTTGCCCGGAGTTATGAGAGTCGTGATTTGATCGACACGTCAGAAGGGATTCTATGGAGGTGAGAAGTTCACCTCTTCCCAACTGATCTTGTACTTTAGGCATCTGCTTAAAGTCAAGATTAGGACGGAAAGGCGTCGACTCTCTTCATCAGAATTCGGCAAAAGGTGGGTAAATCTTGCGCGACTGTGTAGAGTGAAAGGGGCTGACCTGGAGTGGCTCTTGGATATCGGTTAGATACAGGATTTTGTCCTCTCAGGGTTGAACAGAGGCAACCCGCCCCGATATTAGGCTAGTTTAGGTTTTTTAGTTTGAATCTTTAGTTCCCCTTTTCTGGTTAACTTAGCTAGGGTGTGCATGCTCATTGGCCCCTTTTATTTCTGTCCCTATTTTTATTTTGTTTAATTCCCCTCCCTCGTTAGGTGGTCAGTGATGTCAGTTCTCTGGTTGTTGCGGGATGACTTTCGTTTCGTGTGTATGTTTTCGTATTTGTTATTGTGTCTAAATGAGTGCGTGGTTGTGGGCGTGTTTATTTTTTATAATGTTATAATCCCGCAATTATTTCGTCCAGTTAACTGATGTTTCTGCCACATTTAGGGATTGTGGGGGGTTATTACTAACCCTATTTTGTTTTGTTTTATGTAAATAGTATTAAATCATATTGTAAACAATCATTGGGGTTTTTAAATTGTTGTCCCCCCACAGACTTTGAAATGTACATATGGGGACTTGTTAGAATTTCATAGAGAATTTGATGTATTATGGTGGACGCAGTAAGAAAGGTAGGAGTGAATGTGTTGTTTTGGTGATAGGAATATTGTTGGTATGTTTGGGTCCGTGTCTGTGACTAGCTAAGTTTAGAATTAAGACAGAAGATGACCGTCCTTCCCCAACCCCCTTTTTGGCCTTGTGCCACATTTTGTACTAACGTACAAATAAATAATTATTCCAAGAATCGGTAATCTTTCACTTAAGCAGCGTAAAAGAAACAGCTATTACCTATATGTTGTAAAATCAAGGTGTATACATGTTTATTACAATAAAACATTATTACAACGTGTAATAGTGGACTACGAAGCAAATAAATGCTGAAGCACGAGACTCTCTCTTGTACCGCTGACGCCACACTTAAAGATGCGACGTGAAAAACGTACTTTTTGCTACGTCGGACTGCGCCATGTCGGCACTCCTGCAATCGGCATAACACACCAGTTGCTTTAGTAGTAATCTTCTATTAGCGAAGAATGAATTACTAGCAATAACCAATTGTTTCATCTTGATGGACTTTTAGCTCAAAATGGCCGGTTGCACTTGTTACTTGTTAGCTGCTGTTGTGCTAACCAACCCAGTACATTTATAGGCACCCTAATAAGATTGTGGACGTCCAATAAGCACCAATCATCTTGCAAAATATTTTCTCATGGTAATGATTAATGAGGATTGACAAGTGACTGTGTGACATGATTGAAATTAAACAGTTTATTTTGCGCCATTTATGTGAAGCAGAACTTTGTCAATTTTTTTTCGACGCTTATGTGAAGGATTATCCCAAGATTCATATTAATCCAATGATTGTTTTAGCCGACATTCGAAAAAATTCCCCTGCATATTCAGTTACACTGCAGCTCACTATATATTTTAGCATTAATTTGTTTAAGAAACAGTTTTTAGATGTAGGACAACTTTAAGATTCCTTAAAGGGAACTGAGTCTGCCTATCGCCCGACCCATACACCTTCCCAATCAGAAGTAGAAGTTTAACCATTGTTTTCTGATTAGGATGGGATTTGCTGTTACTCCTTTTGAGATTTTAATCAAGGAGACTGTCATGAATTTTTAGCGATATCAGTGGTTAATATTTAGGGTACCGAGGTGGCACTTTTCTGGTTGCTGCATCTGGTCTGATAGTAAGGAGCCCGAAATATTGGATGGCACTTAGAGAGGCTGCTCAGATCAGCAATCGCAAAATGCCAGGGTTCTTGCACTATCATGTCACACATGGATAGGTGGTTTCCCTGCAAGCACTTCCGGTGGACAACTCTGAGGCCACACTGTTGTAACCTGCGCCACCTTCCGGTCGGCTTATGTTGCCTTTACTGACAGGCAGCGAATATTATTCTTGCCCTCTTCCACCTTAAAACAATACCATGTCCAAATCGATTAAACAAAGTAAAGCTAAACTACTTTGCCAAAAAAAAAAAAAAAAAAAAAGCTCGTAAGCCTGCCAAACTTTCATTCTCTAACATTAATGGTATTTTTACCAATTTCTGCAGTGCAGATTATATTCACTTGGAACGTCCTTCAGACAACCTATTTTCTCCGGGAAACTAATCTAAACTTTTCAATCACTACCACCGAATTCTCTGTTCCGGATTATCTCCTTCTCTTTTGAAAAGACTTTGTGGATTGTTCTTATATGTGCTTTCAACCTTTAATAGAATCGTCAATTATCTTCATCTTCATTTAAGGTTTCCCTGATTTTGCTTGCTAGATAGAATTTCTGATAGACCATATCTCTTCATTGGTCTGCAAATATCTTTGTATTTGGCAAACTCAATTACAATCATATCAAGTGGCTTCATCACTCTAATGCTACTGATCCTGTTGGCATTTTGAACTTTGAAACTTCTCAATTGCTGAATCTCTCACTCAAAGAGTAGACTGCCCTACTCGTTTCCTTTGTAATTCTGAAATAAACACTATTTCACTTGATCTGTTTCTTACACCCTCCCTTGCAACTCTGTCCTCTTGCCATCTCTGACCACGCGAAAGTGTCTGTAATTATTTCCTCCCGATCGTCTATTAGGCAAGAATCCCTGTTAACAGTACATCTATTTGATGCCAACATACTGATTGAGAAACATTTCTTAATTTTGCTTCGCGACGGATTTAATTCTTTAACCATCCCTTTGATTTTACCACTGACGTCTCCTCCTCCTGGGTGAAAGCCGACATTGAAGCTTTGCTGTCAGCACGGAAATACCAATTGAAACTGCAATCTTCACCTTGCTCCACTCCTGCTTTTCCAGCCTCTATAACCCACAGGAATACAATCTTCCGGCCATATCTACGTGATAGTTCAAATTATAAGACGCCTCTTTGTATCAACTCGTAATGTGTAAGAATGTCATTGCTGAGACATTATAGGTTTTCACAAGTTTGATTCTTGAGACTATTGGTGGCTCTTTACGTGTATGCTGATAGAGCATGTTCTAAATCTCTTCTCTGTTCAATCAGTTGTTGAGAAAGGAGAATGCTTTACTCGAGAATTCTCTTCCAACTCTATATCGACACTTCACGGGTATCTTTGCCGGATTTCTCCCCGTAATCTCTATTGAATTATATGCACAAAACTCCCTACATCATTTCTGCTATCATCTCCAACTGTATTCCAGAACCTGTCTCCTGTTCTCTCCAAACTCTACAATAATTGCCTTGCTACTTCTTACTCCCCAGCTTTTTAGAAACCCTCTTCGATAGTATAATATCTTTAAGAATCCTGTTGAAACTTCTGACCCCACGGATTTTACCCTTTTAGTCTTTTACTTCCTTTTGACAATGTTCTAATCAATGTGGTCTAACCTCTCATTTCACGCGACCTTCTTTCAGATAAACAGTATGGTTTTCGTTTCTCTTGGATTTTACCGATAAGTTAACGGCCATTAAGGAATTTGTTTATCAGGCTTCATATAAGAACACCGAGGCTTTAGATATATCGAAGCCATTGACATGCTGATCTTCACCGTAAGCCCAACGGCTATGGTGTCTTTGAACGAATATTCGGCTTAATCCAATCTTTCGTAGCAAATCGTGTAATCATTTCACATTTAAGCGGGGTTCCTCAGGCGGGGCTCCTCAGGGTTCTATCATTGAATGTTTATCTTCGTCAGCGACTTTGCCGATGTCATCAGTTCCCAACTATGTATTAAAATTTATGACGCAACAGTTTGTCTTAGTAGCATGTCCGACAAAGTAAAATTGACAGTTGCTATCGAAAATGACCACCACTCAGTAGTTAACTGTGGCAAGCAGTGGCTTGTACATTGTAATGAAGCTTTCAAAATAAAACTAATATTATTTAGTGATCATAGAGAAGATTTTCTGCCTTCCATCAACCTCTCTGATCCGATTTCCCAAGAGAGTAACCCTTCACGCCTTCATCGGTTCACCAGTGACTCAATTGCTATTAGGTTGGTGCAAAAATAATGACGTAATAATGTCGTTTTTCGACGTTAAAAATACGTCAAAAACGACATTATTACGTCATTATTTTTGCACCAACCTAATACGTTGAAGGGTGGTTAATTGTTTCGAGTTAGACAATTTATCTCTTGAGAATCATGCATATTTATAAATTTTCTATTCGTCTGTGCATGTAATATTCCTGCGATATCTGGTAAGGTGGTCCTGCTATATATACTGTGAGTCACGACACAGTACAATGTAGGGTCTGCAATGTTATCAGTCTTAGCCTGGCATTTCGACTTCACTCACTTTCCCATCGCCGTTTCGTGGTTTCACCGCTGTCTTTTTTTAATTTTTTATAAATATTTAATGACACTTGTTCTGTTTTCCTACATGTTACTTTGACTACATGAATTTAAGCCTACTTATTACTCCGTTTCATTGGTGAACTAGCTAGATAAAACAGTAATGTCTATTTTAATAGTTTGTTTTCACGTACTTCTCGCCCGTGGAAATCTCTTTAGCTTTCTTACTGCCCTGCCGCCTACAATCATCCAAAATTTTAATTCGTTATCTGCTGTCTACATGAAAACTGTTCTTTTATTGTCCTTTCTCTTTTCTAAAGTCTTCAAATTATGTTTCACTCCTAGTTCTCCTTGCGACTTGTGGCAAAATCACTTTGCCTGTGGTTAAATGATTAAATATTTCTCTCTCTCTCTCTCTCTCTCTATATATATATATATATATATATATATATATATATATATATAAATTACCAAAACTGCACCTCAGTTTCATGCAATGTCAATATTCAAATGGTTCCGCCCGATGATTGGCATTGCATGAAATTCTGAGTCGTTGAGTTTGTATTATTATTGTATGGAGGCCCTATTGATTTTGATATTGAGTTTGTTTTATATTTTAAGCAATCACCTGACGATTGCACCTAGCATGAAACAGACTGTCGCCTCTAAGTGTTGACTTCTATGTTCACTATATATATATATATATATATATATATATATATATATATATATATATATATATATATAATTACACATATATATATACATATATATACATTGTGATTTCTATGTAAAAATCCTTATAAAATCTGTAATGCCTTTTAAATCTAAAAGGACATCTATATATTTATCTATATTTTTATTTTTCTAGATAGAAACCACTTTTATAAACCTTTTTTGAAAATACTTCTTGACGTTTTTCTTTTTAACTTTACAATCAGGTAAATTTTTGATACTTGATTTTCAAACAAGTTTTCTACTTGTTGATGACATCCATTTTTTTTTCATTTCTATTCCGCTGCTTCACTTTTAGGCGATATTAACTTCCTCAAGGAAAATAATTGATTTCTCTTCTGTTCGAACTTTTTTGGAAAATATCCTGGAATATTTTGAAAATATTCTCGATGGCTTCTGATTCACGATTAAGAATTATTTAAATTTTAACGGTTGTTAAAGTCCTGTGTTTTTTTCCTTAATTATTTTCCTGAATAATCAGAAAAAATATTTCTGATCAAAGCGTCAAGTTGTCTATTAATATATCATTATTTCCAGTTAATTTAATCGTACTCTCACTCTAAAAAATCCTGGAAAAAATAATTTCATATCTGATTTTGTATCGGACGTTGGTAGATTTTATGTGCCGGATTACTGATCTTTCATAAGACTACAGTTTTTCATTGCAGCTTTTGAATCAGACAAATTTAAAGATAGGCATGACACTCTCCTCTCTCTGACATGAGGTAAACAAGAAGCATCTGCAAAAAAGCGTTGAAAACCACTGATCTCTTAATATTGTATATATTAAATGGATTCAGCTAAATCTGAAATTACTCGTTAAATAGCGAATAATTATTATAAACGCCTAAAAAGGAACAAATACCGATGCATACGCAGACAATTTTTTGGGATAAATCTTTGTGCTTGAAAGAATATTAAATTTTATATGTTTTATTCATAATCCAAAATTAAATCGCTCATTATACAATTTAAAACAGAAGTCTTCCTCCCCTTGCCCGCGAAATATTTTTGACCGGGCCGCTAACTGGATACTAGGTATCTAATTAATTTCCAGAGTAAGTGTTAGAAAAATATCAGTTTGGAGTTAATCGACTTAGAATACGACGAAAGTTTTAAGTCAAAATTTAATTCTGAATCCTCAGCTGACTTCTACACGAAATATGTTTTTCCAAGCGGAAAATACAGAAAGATTGAATAACGCGAAAATGATCGTCTCATTACATATATGCTTGTAACCAACTTTTTGCGAAAATGAAGTATATTATAAGTCGTTTAAGATCCCAAGATTGGGTTAATGACCACCTGGATATTATTTTGCTCCTGTCATCGACAAATTTTTCACCGGATATGGAGAATTTATCGAACAGTAAGCAGAAATAAGTGCCTCATTAAATATTTTACCATTTCTAACTGTATTTTGTGCGCCTTGTCTGTTGGGACATCGGAATACGCCGACTGAACCTCTGCCACCTGTTTGTAATGGGTAGAGACCCGTGATGTATGTGGATGGGACCCTGGTGGTTGAGGATTTCTGATACCCAATACACCTTTTTGGCCCTTACTTGGATTAGAACAGGCCCAAATCGATCAATCTGCTGGTCGCGTCAAGCCCTAGTACCTATATGTTTAGTCCCTACCGTATTCTTCAATATCTACTTGTGGCAAACACCTAAAGTTTTTGATATTATAGGTGCTAAAAGGTGGTGGCCGAGGCTCAACTGTGTTGAGAAATTAGGACTTTGATTACTGTTAAATAGTACGGCACATTAAACCGAGTATTGACAGAGGCTCGGAGTCTTACTCCTGACTAGAGCATACTGGTAGGTTATCTCTGTCTCAAACAGGGGCAATGAGTTTCTCCTCTGGCATTACAGAACAAAAGAGAATCCATACTAGAAGGAATGGCGAAACCATCTTAACGAACACATACATACTGATATTTAATTCGCCCACAATTCCCACAGAAATCATAATAGGTTTCACTATTGAAAAAGTAGAACTCTACGTATCAACTCCATTACGGTGCATCAAATGCCAGAAATTTGGACTCCACAAGGATAAAATGCAAAGGACAACAAGTTTGTGGCAGATGTGGAGAAAAAGACCGGCAATCAAGAAACTTTTCTTAAGGAAAACATAAACATAAACATAAAAAAATACTCCTGATACAATTATATAAAGAGAAATAATGACAGATCACCAGGTGGAACGTCGATAATTATCAGTAACAAAATTCTACAAAGCCAGATTACTCTGAGCACAAACCATGAAGGCAATTGCAGTGTCGGCAACACTAGACAAAAAACTAAACATTTGTCCCATTTATATATCACTAAATCACAAGATCATCCAATCAGAAATAAGATCATTTAATAAAACAGCTCCCAAAACCTTTTATTTTATTAGAAGATTTCACCTACCAAAACGAAATATGGGGAAGTAAAGAGACAAAAAAAAAAAAAAAAAAGTCAGGTTATAGAAAACCTCATAAACAAAAACAACCAATACCTCTACAACAATAAGACGAATCCATACCTGCATCAGGCGACATAATCGTATTCACCTATAGAACTGACTATATGATCCAACCATACACATTGACTATACGTGGAGAGTGCATGACGATACTTGTCGAAGTGACCACTTTCGAATCATCTTAGAAAATACACGATCCCGATTCGATGAGATAAATACAACGGTAGAATTTAAAAAAAAGGCTAAGTTGATACAATTTTAAAGAAAAAAAACAATGTAAATCAAAACTAATACCAGAAGCAAATATTAATAATGAAAATCACCTGATATACACTTAACAAAACACTCATATCTAGAGCTGAAAAGAATATACTAAAATCATCTACTCCTACAAAATGCTACAAACTTTGATTTGACAAGGAATGCCTAATAGTTATTCAGAAACGTCGTGCTACCCTTGGAAAATTTAATTTAAATCCCACTAAAGAAAATCTAAATGTATTTAAAAAGAGCTCGATGGATTATCAAGGAATCTAAAAGAACCATATGGAAAAAAAAAACTATATATAAAAAATAAACTCAAACACAAATCCCAAAACATGGAACATGATGAAAAAGATAGCTGACAGTAATAATAGCACTCAAATAAAACATCTCACAAAAAACAAACCCACAAAGATCTCAAGCAGAAATGATATGGCTAACATCTTGGCAGACAACTTTTCACAGAATTCTACCTCGAAAAATCAAACTGAAAAAATTCAAAAAATCAGAAAAACTGAAGAAACTAAAAAAAAAAAAAAAAAAAATTCAACTCTAAAAATACAAAACAAAACTATAATCAATTTTATTTTCATTGCCATATTCACAATGTTTCAACTGTTGTACGCTCCGGCCTTACCGAACCCTTTATTTCACCAACCGAGTTATATTGTTCCATTTCCACGTGCCACGCGTCTTCCGGATATCACAGTTATTTACTTTGAACTCTTTGGCATTAAATAGTCTATAGGTATGATATGCCAGAAAAACCACCTAACCTAAAAGTATTTTGTTTGTAGGAAGGAATTTCCATTTTTTTGTTGTGTTTACTGCAGTAAAATAAGCAATTTTGTTTAAATGATATAACATTAACTTCGTTGTTTCTTCCAAGGCAACCTTCTGGACGGAGCGGTCTGATATCGAGATAATTTATTATAGCCCATTTGATATCATAGCCCTCCTCCGAGACATTGCATAACTTTCTCTAAAAGCTTGTCGACACCTGGTTTAAAACATATCTTTCTTGTTTTTTCTCCATTTAAAATGAAATGTATAGTTTAAAAATTATATTTCTTTCTCCGTTATAATTCCGATGAAAAGAAGGTAATTATCTATTTATGTAATCCTACCTATATATACTAGCTGAAGTACTTTGAGCAGAATTTTTCCCACAATACTATAGTTTTTCGCATAATTATAGTCTGTAAATTCATTTAAAATGAAGTAAAAATCTTTAATATAAACTGAATCATTAATTCCTATCCCTGGCTTTTTCGACGGTATTATTGCGAAATGAACGAATATTAACAAGCGTGGAAGCGCTATAACAGATATAGTAGAAAGAGCTATTACATTTAATGGACTTGAAGTCTAATTTCCTAAGAAACTCATTTATAAACGTTAACGGTAGAATGTTTCTTGTGTGAAGACGGTTAATTTAACCATTACCATTTTGTTCTGGGCATGACGATAACTCCATCCGGCAGCAAGGCTTCTGATCGGGAGGTTTTGAGGAGCGTGGAAACACTTAATAACTGTTTTTCCCAGAGTGGTACCACCTGTTAGGCTCCAGCTATGGGCAAATAATCCCTAAACTCGTGTTAAAACTTAACAAAATTATCAGATTACATTTTTATAGTAAATATACCAGCCAAAAACTTTCAAAGTAACAAAATACATTTTTGTAAAAGCAATTACTATTGACCGAGGAAAATTAATTTTCCGTATTAAATGACCCATAAGGAGTTGATATGCTGCTAAATAAACAAATCATTACCATTAAAATGTATATACAGTGTGTATTAAGAGTCAAATTTTTAAAGTACTGGCGGAAATAGCAGTCTAATCTTTGTTTACCTGATAAATTTAAGATGGAGGGAGAACGGATACTATACTTTTATTCCACCTCCAAGAACTGCGACTGCATACTCTGATCCTTTTATTTTAGAACTCTGTTTTTTTTCAGTATTGCGTTTCCTTTTTAATAAAATATTTTTTTTATATATCTATCTATATTTCTGAGGTGAGGTATTTTATCTCTTTACACTAATTGCATCGTTCTGACTGTTGTCATTATCTTTATTGCCATATTCACGACGTTTCTGCTTCTGTACGTCCCCAGTGGATAAAAGCGTTGGTTCAGTAATCCAAAAAATGAGCTGACCCAAAGAGCTGGGAGTTCAATACCTGGCCACAACAGAGGGGAACAAAAACTTGTCGAGTTGTGTTACTGAAGGGAATTAACTGGAAATGAGGTATTAAAAATAGGCACGGCATGTGGAATTAGAACAATCTAGCAATTGAACAATTTTACACACACAAATGCAGTCTCTAGTTTAAATGTTTATTGTCATTATATACTTTTGATAAGACATACATTGTCGTTTGTTTTATGTATTGTTTTGTGTTACTCTTTTTTATTACTCAGACTCACATTCGAGTCCGCAATAATTGTTACGGGAAAAATATACCAGGAGATGTTGTGTTTTCTTCAAGCATTCCCGTTACAAGCGATATATGAATGCGGAATGAATTTACAGAATAATCATTATAATGCGTGCGTCGAAACTGGAGGTAAAGCGATTTGACATGGCAGCCTTATTAATATAACCCTGGGAACGTGAGTTAGAACAATTCGTTTTCTGATAACAACTTCCTCCTCTCCTCTCGATATTAGGAAGAGACCGTCTTTTGAAAATTGGCACTGGCACCCGTGAACGTGATTCTTTCGATAAGGAAAGCGATGAAGGATCACACATTTAGAAATTCCGACCAGAACATTTATGCAATCTAAATAGTTTTATCTTTAATGCTTAGTGTTATTTCGTCCAGATGTGTTTTATGCAGATGTAAAATTATCCAGATGTTATTTTATCCAGTTGTGTTTTATTGCTACAAGTATTTTAATCTTTTAACCATCATCATCATTATCATCATCATCATCATAAATAGGGTTATTATTCTTTCTATGACTCGCTTCATCCTTTCTCATTTCTGCTTCTGGTATTATAAAAATTCGGATCAATTTATGGATTTGTAAATAGCTCCATATTTTTGTACATCTTCAACCTGCAATTCTGTTTAATTTTTCAGTCGCACGTTATTTAAATATCAGGGATTGTTGTTAATAAATTTATATTAATTGATTTTCTTTTTCAAAAATATTATTTGGTGGCTTTAAAACGAGACCAAGGCTCCGGAATAAGTTGGCACGCTTTTAAATTATTTTATTAATGAAATAAAGGATAATTCGAATTTTTATTTACATATTTTATACTTCCATTATTTAAAAAAAAATGTTCACCTAAGGTTTGGAAGAAACATTTTCTTCTATTCACTATTTTTCTCCGTTGTCTTGGAACCTGCATATATTTAGAGAAATTCTTTCAATTTCTGATGGACTGGATCGGCAAAATTGCTGATAATAATATAAGTGATATTGCCAAAGAAATCGAAATATTTTTTGGTTGGCGATTAATACACCTTTTTTACCTTCAAATAAAAGATTAATATGAAATTTAAATATCTGTCTATATTTCTGAGATTTACCCTTTTTACATTGTTCAGACTGTTGTCCTCATCTTTGCTCACAATGTTTCGGCCATTGCACGCCTGGCCTTCTTCATATGATTGGAATTGTTTAATGTATAATTTTATTTTGAAAATATATTTCAACTTCGATCTGCGTCTTTCTTCTCGGCTGCTGAATTTTTTTGTCGCTGAACACTTCAACCATCGGTTTCATAGTAGTGATGACATTAGATGAGTGCTTTTAGCGTTTTCATTCAATAGTCGACAAGAGAGACGCAGATCGGTGTTGTAATATATTTTCAAAATAAAATCACACATTGAGGGACGAAAGATGGATTTGGGCTTACGCTGAGAATTTCTATGGGGTGCCCTCTCACGAAAAATCCCAACAGGAAGAGTACATCCAACTTCAGTGTTCATTTCTCGGTGAAAAAGGGCCCGGCCTGTCCGAAAATTCCGACTTTAAAATCTTTTTCTTTGTGATTTAATTTAATCAAAAGACTAATATATGATAAATATCATCAATCTTATTGCCAATATTGTTATCATTTTATTGGCTTTTTACTCTCAAATTTAATTAACTGGTCTATTAAATCCACATATTATAAGAATCTCACGTGGACAATCTTTCGTTTTAATTATATATATATATATATATATATATATATATATATATATATATATTGAACAATAAAAAATATTAAAAAATTAAAATCTTCAGTCACACTGGGTTGTAGATTAATATTCTTTTGGTTTTTTTTAAATATTTCATTTAGATTCCTCGACTAGTTTTGTCCAAAATAGCGATCATCGGGAGAAGAAATATTTCTGCTTGCTGGTAGCATTAAACCACAGAAATGAATGTCTTGATGGAGAAAATGAACTTTTGTCTGTAGTTTTCATTTGTTTTTTTATTTTTTTATCTTTTTAACATGAATTTTTTAACAATCCTTGTGTTGGTCAAACAGTCTCTTTTAAGTTGTTATTTGAGTTAAGAGCTGGATGGATCTATGCTTCTCTGAATACCCTTGGTCAGTTTGACAGCTTTATTGGTCCTGGAATGGGGATGTGTCTCTGTTTAGTGTTTGTGTGTGCGTTATTTGGTTCTTAGGGTGTGAGTGAGTATGATATGTGTAAGCGTGTATATTGCTGTGGGTGTGTGTTATCATTTGGCTCATTAGAGAGTGGGTGAGTATGATGTGTGTAAGTGTGTATATTCGTGTAGGTGTGTGTATAAGTGTGAGGCCTCAACACCGTAAGCATGTCTGTCTTGTGTGGGTGAGAAATGTGGGTAGGTTTTGATTTGTTGAGTTATATATTAGTACTATCGATATTGTTAAATTTATGGTTTAGCCCGGATGGATATTGTGTTTTTAGACGTTGTATCCACTTATTTTCATGGAACTCTAAAATCTTTCTAATGTTATCTGCTCTGAACTTTTCTATTCTCTCAATTATAGTGAATTTGGCATGGGTTTTGAAATCGTGTTTTTCCAGGCGGAAATGTTGTTCTACAGGTAATAATTTTTCATGGGGAGTCGACTTAATTCGATTGCGATAATTATTAATCATGTAGTGAAAGGGCCATTCAGATTTTCCTACATATTGTTTCTGGCATAGTGTGATTCTAGGAGGTAAATTATGACTTCTACAGTTAGAATCGTGGTAGATTTTGAAAGTAGATTTAGTGATTGAGCTAGTGAATGAATTCGTGTGTTTAATATGGTTGCAACATAAACTTCTTTTGTTGTTACATGGTTAGGAAAATCCTGTTGTTTTTGTTGTTTGTTTATTACGGATTACCTTGTCCCCTGAAATGTGGTTACTACCTATGATTTCTTTTAGGTTCTCAGGTCTACGATATGCAAGAAGGCCTGGTTCCTTAAACAATTTTTTTAGGTCTGGTTTGAGATGTAGTATTTCCCAGCGACGTTTGATTATTTAGGATAGTGGAGGCAGAGTGGGATTGAAAGTGGTTACTAGAGGGATGCGGCTAGATTTATTTTTTAATCTTGTACATTAGGGTGTCTTTCTATGTGTGGAAATTGTTTTTATTTATTTGTTCCTGATTAGGTGTTGTTTATAGCCACGTGTTGTGAATTGATGTCCAGATTTTCAATGTGTTTATTTAATTCTTCATTGTTGGAACATATCCTTCTGAGTCTAAGATACTTGTGAATAGGGAAGGTTCTCTTTGAGGTGTTTAGGTGGGAAGACTTAAAGTGTAGATAGTTGTGCGTGTCGGTGATTTTGGTGTGTAGTGTCGTTTGTAGTTTCCTGTTTTCATCTATGTAAATGCGGGTGTCTAAAAAATATTACTGATGTTGTGGATTTTCATATATATATATATATATATATATATATATATATATATATATATATAGTTAAATTCCCAGATGAATTCTGTGGACAAGACAGATTGGTATCAAATGACAATTGGAAAAAAATTTTAACCAGAAAAAAAGGCTTAGACACAAGAGTCTAACTATAACAACAAAAACATTTCGATTTCATTTTTTGCCTTTTAAAAAAGTCGGAAGACGAAACGCGTCGGCAAAATGTAAAGATTTTTTCCAATTGTCATTTGATATATATATATATATATATATATATATATATATATATATATATATATAAGTTATGAAGAACTTGGTAATCCGTATGGGTAATCCCAAGGAGGATGAAATCCTGAGAGCTCAATGTGAATCCAAAGTTCATTTTTGGAAGTGCTATCTGATGATCCGGCGTCCTTTTAAAAGGGCTCTGGTAAAATAAATTATTATAATGGTACCTTTAAAGTGGCCTGTTTTTTCTTTATATATATATATATATATATATATATATATATATATATATATGTAGATAGATAGATAAATAGATGAGAGAAAGAGAGATTTAATTCAGAAATTTGTCTCAATTTATCTTTTATGATGATTGTTCGGAACGCTTTCTGTCAATAATTGAGCTATTTTCAAGGTGTAGAATATTTCGTTACATTTTGTTATTTTTAACTAACCATTTAGTATGTTTTCCTTAACTTCTTCAACAATCTTAGTTCGATAAGGAGCAATTAAACACATACATCCAATCTTAGTACCTATAAGAAAAATCCTTGCAGATAATATTATCACTTAAAACCATATTGTTGATAAAGACTATTGAAGATAATAAAAGTCCTGCTATTAAAACTGTACAGAATTACGCTTAACATAACTTGCACTGAATCTTGCAACGAAAGATTCAAATCTATACGAAATTACTAATACTCTCACACAAATATAGGAATCAAACATATACTAACAGCGAAAAATATATCATCTTGAAAATGGCTTAGGTATTGGCCAAACACACTCAGGACAATAACTACGGACAATTACTAAGTACTTTTAAACATCATAAAAGAAAAAATTTTTGTAAAGATACTAGAAAAACTGAATAAAAAGCTACGCCCCTTACTCTGTAACCCTCTACCTCGAGTGCCTCTTGTGCCTTGTATAATACAATACAATATACATGGATGCATAAATAATACATTTAGAGAAGTTTGACGATCACTTAAACAGTGAAAGTTAGTCATTATGAAGTGTCAATACCTAACTGATGTGTACGCATATATATATATATATATATATATATATATATATATATATATATATATATATATATATATATATATGTGTGTGTGTGTGTTCATTAAATAATATAGACAAGTTTTGTCTATTTAGTTTAAGTAAGTTCCTTTCATATTGTGTGATAAGCTAAATAACACTATCATTGAAAGACGAAAGGAAATCCAATCTGAGTTTCGGCTTACATAAGCTATTATCGAAGATGACAATTACTTTTCAATATATCAACCAATACACGGACGAAACAATAATGATAGTCTGTTTTGTTGCATGAAAATTTCAAAGCAACGACTAACTCCTGTATACTTCTCGTTTTCACTCTCGCTTGGTCATGTGTAACGGCACGAGCTGGGACGCAATTTTCGCTTCCGCGTCTCGTATACATTTTTCATTGTCTATATTATAAAATTTCTGCCTATATATATATATATATATATATATATATATATATATATATATATATATATATATATATATATAAGTGTTTTCTCCTCTATTATAACTATTTGCATTGCATGTACTTTTCAAGGCATCTGCATCGAGCGCTTTTTTGATCTGCATCCGTTGTCCGTTTTGTGGTAAGGTATTTTTTTTAACAGATTTTATATATATATATATATATATATATATATATATATATATATATATATATATATATATATATATATTATATATATATATATATATATATATATATATATATTATATATATATATATATATATATATATATATATATATATATATATATATATATATATATATATATTATATATATATATATATATATATATATATATATATGATTATATATACATACCAACCTTATAGAAAACCAAATGCTAACCCTTTATACATACACCCGAAGTCAAACCATCCTCCATCAATAATTAAACATATACCCTCATCAATAGAAAATAGAATTAGCCTTAACTCCGCAAAAATAGTGGTTATAAAAATGCTAACATTAACTACAGAGAAAATTGCACTGGACATGGAAAAAAAAACAGGAAAAGAAATATCATATGGTACACCTCTCCGTTCAACCAAACGGTTAGTATTAAACTATGACAGAAATTCTTAGCTCTAATTAATAAACACTTCCCCACAAATAGTAAGCTTAGTAATATATTCAATAAGAACACCCTAAAATTGAGCTACAGCTGCTCTGATAATCTTGAACGCATAATAAAAAAACACAATAATAAGATCTTGAACAAACCCCCATGCCAAAACAGTATTAATAAAAACTCTACACTAAAATCAGATGATAATAGGGAAAAATTATGTAACTGTAGAAACCCAGAAGACTGCCCATTAGAAAATAAATGTTGTATTAATTCTGTGGTATACCAATGCACTATTTCATCCACAGAGAGCCCTAGCACTAATATGATATACATTGGGTCCACGAAGAATAATTTTAAAGATAGATGGAGGCAGCATAAGTGCTCCTTTAATAATATAAACAAAAGAAACCAGACTTCACTATCAAAATATTTTTGGTACTTGAAGGAAACAAATAAGACACCAAAAGTTAAATGGAAAATTATTGACAAGGCTAGAATATGTAAAGCTTGGGATGACCCATGCCCTTTGTGCCTCCATGAAAAATTGCACATTATTAAACTCCTAAATAATAATAATCTATTAAATAATAGACACGAGTTAACGGTTTTTGTAGGCATCATCAGATTTTTGGTTTGAAATAATAAAAAAAATTATATAACTTGTTTAACAAATAGCCCAATCATCAGATTCATAGTAGAAATTATTAACTACAAACTTACATACAACATAACACCCTTCATAATCCATAGGCCAAATTAGTAGTTTAAATACCTTACATAAAAGATAACCCTTTATGAAGTCGTCAAAAAAACAAACGTTACGAAAGTTTTTTCTTTTATATGCACAATTCCCTTTCATAATAAAATAAAATAAAATAAATAAATAAATCTCCATAGACAAGCCAACTTGACGAAAGCTTAATACATCTTCGTTTCATTTTGACACCTTCACCTTCCCCTGACTTGACACCTTGAAAGTATCTCTATACCGCTACTTATCATTAACACCCTACACTCGCCTACCCATTTTAGACAATTCGCCCTAGCTGTTACCATGGTGATTTTGATTTCAATTTTTAAAACAAGTAAATTTCAGATATACGTTATTCCAACAAAAATTTCGCTTGAAGATGGAACGGAGCCCTTTTTAATTTCAACTCAATTTAATTTAAAGGATTATATTGAAGGTTTCGGCTCTTGTTTTGAAACATGAGACCTCTTATGTAGCGATCTGGAATCATATTTTTAAATAAATAATTATATTTATGCTCTACTTTTGTATCGAGCACTATTTTTTAAAAATAATAACTAAAATACTAAGGAACTTTGGACTATTTACCTAACCAGTTCCTTCCTATTTTCTATATATTTTCACATATACACACACACACACACACATATATATATATATATATATATATATATATATATATATATATATATATATATGTTGGTCCTAATGAACTGAGCTGCTTCACCTCTTACGGTGAAAAACAAGGGAGAGTAATATATATATATATATATATATATATATATATATATATATATATATATAATTTTTCCCCAAGAAGATAAAATCTAGACAGAGAGCAAGAATATAATTTATTATAAAAGGCTCAAACACGAATATTTCATGGTTATAATTCCTTTCATTTGATTCGTAATAACGATCTGATTCAGCAGGCCTACAAATTCAAAAAGAAAACAGAAAATATAACTCCGGCTTTAAATAACAAAATTTCAGTGACAGTGTATATCTGGGAGTGAGAGAATTAAGGATGAGAAAGAAAGATATGTATGAAAGATCTAGAGAAAGGTGGAAAGAAAGACAGAAGAACAGGGAATAAGCTAATGTGAGAATGAGGAATAAAGTTTTAAAGAGAGAAGTTAAAATAATGGCTTTAAGGAGTGAGATTTAGATGAATACGAGTTATTGTGAGTTGCATGAATTGACTTCTTTTCTTTCCTCTTGTGTCTTTCTTTCCATAGATAGGTTGTTTTGATGTTGTGCCTGGAGTCTTGGGAGAGATATGTCACAACCTGATATCACTAGATCATATTATGAATATATAATGCATATATGCATATATTTTTTTATTAGAAATAATTACAAAACAATTTTTGAGTAAGTCAAAATTCTATTATAAGTTTTGAGTTCTGTTTATCATATTGTCTGTATATATATATATATATATATATATATATATATATATATATATATATATATATATATATATATATATATAACATAGTTATTTATTTATTTTAGTCTCATAGATTCATATTTCTCTGTGGAGTATAAGATTCACATCATCATCATGGTACCTTATGTTAATGTTATTTCCTCAGAAGAGAAGTCATGGAACTACTTATTTATTTATTCACTAATTTCAAATATGTAAAGATCGCCATGAGTTGTAAAAGAGCAAGTTGAATTTACCAATCGAAAAATTTAAAAAGTCTTTGGCAAGCTAAGAACAAACAATTCTTTCGAATGTCGGAAAAATATATTCCGAAAAAAAAGTAAATGGTACTACAAAATATAGTCGCTTTACTAGCAAGAATTATTTGAAGAATTTGAAGTGTGCTGAAAGTAAGCATATAGAAAACATACAGAATATTAGCAAATATTTACTATTATTTTTAAGTCAACCTTCCAAAGTGACTTCTCAACGGTATGTTTTTAGCATTTAATACAGATCTACATTAGATAGTGGTGCATACCCACAATCTCCTCCTCCAAAGATATCAACGAGCGCCTGTTGCCACTGCACATTCCTCTACCGGCATCTAGCAGAAGACCACGTGAATCCTCACATCGTCGATTCAAGCATCAGCTCAAAAACCCTTGCTGAGAATTGATATTGATCCGGTCAATTGGGAGAAGGAAACTGCAGAATTGGAGACATCCTTCGAAAAACTCACAAGGCAAATAGAAGAGATCCCAAAGAAAAGCCCATCCACGAACCCTCCTGCCCTACCATGTGGTGGCTGCGGACGTCTCTTCAAATCCAACATGGGACTCATTTCACACAGAAGGAAATACCGAATAATAATCAAAGAGTTTCGCCTTCGACGACGATATTAGATAGAGTTGATGGCTAGGTTAGAAATCAGTATTTTCCTGAAAGTCAGCCATCAACAAGGCTTAAAAAGCATTATAGAGATGGAGTTATGTTTTCGTCGATACAATATGCCGAAAAATTGTAAGCTTGTAACTAAAGAAAAATCACGCAAGGCAATGCTCCTTCATATTCTGTGAAGCACATTTGTGGCCATCTTGCCAAAAGCCTTTTTCATGGACACCAAATTGATGGAATGCCCCCGCAGCATTTCCTGATATTAAATATAATAAATATATATCAGAATGGAAAATCTTGAAGTAAAAATAGCTTTAAGAAGCAATCAAAATTCCTGCAAGGAATGGTAAATTTGAAAAAATGGAAGGCTTTACAGAATCGAAGAAATCATGCTGAATTCACGTCGGTCCTGCGACGCAGGCCATATTAAAATATGTAAATAATAATACGATGTATCTGATATTGCGTTGATAAATATTACTCTATTATTTATATTTGAAATGTATTTATAAATAAAGCCTGTTTGTTAGAGGAAGTTAAATAAATATGCTACAATGGCTTTCCAACGTTCCTTTATTTCATTATTTCCTTAGATTTTAACTGACCAAATAAGATAGGTGTGTGTGTGTGGGGGGGAATGTAATATGTCTGTGTAATATATATATATATATCTTCCCCTCCTATCCATATAAACTAACTCTTAACGTGACCCTCTACCTCGAGTGGTTCCCGGGCCTTGTACAGGTTGAACCTTACTGTAAAAAGAAAAAAATAAAGAAATTATGGTATTTTATTTTCATTGTTTAATTAGGCTACAGGTGCATTTGACTTGTTAAACAAACATTATTATAATTTGTGGCATTCCGAATTAACAAGTTCAATGCACGTGAAACCTTATTAAATGAAAATCAAACAACGTAGAAATATAAATACCAGAATTGCTTTCTTCTTTTTCTCCATAACTCATTTTCTGATGAAGCTTTAATAAAAGTGAAACATGTTAAACTGATATATGTTTTCTATTTGCTTCTATCGGATTTCGGTCGATATTCGATCTGATCTGTAGGAGAGGATTTTGGCACTGATAATATTAGGCTCTGTCAACGTTGCATCAAATCCTCGGTTTAATATTTTAAGCTTTTATTCTTATTATTTATTTGCATATATATATATATATATATATATATATATATATATATATATATATATATATATAATATTAATTTGAAATACCGTTTTTTCTTCCTAAAAAATAATAAGCAAAATTAGGGTGCGTATTATGCACTACTACAAAAAATCTTTCGAAACTTCCGATTCATCAGACGAATTCATTTCGAAATGACTGCTCACGACAAACATTCGACAATTTGACACTAAATTCGGCGACTGCAACCCCGTAAGGATGAAAAATACAATCATATGTACCAAACAATTATTAAAAATGTAATATAAAACAAGAATTATCATAAAACTAAATTAGAATAATATTACTCTCTATTTAAAACCATTTTTTAATAAAAGTAGGAAATGCTGGTCATAATGAAATTGGAAAGATACAATTTATAGTGGTGCGTATTATGCGTGAGTAAAAGCATTTTCCCACACTTTCAGCACAAATTTCTGGGTGCGTATTTCGGGTGAAGGTGTATTATATATGAGGAATTACGGTACTGTTTTTGAATCCAAAATTGTTGGTTTTTTCAGTCGTTTGTTGATAAAGACGCATTTGAGGCAAGCAAGCTTTGTATTCTATATCGAAGGCAGGACTAAAGCATTTATTAGAATTAATATGGAAAAACATTTTTTGCTTAACTCATGTTTACTTCGGAACTTTGTGTCTGTATGCATCCAAACACTCATCTGAACTGGAGTCTCCCGTCGTTTTCGACGTATGAGGGTCAAGCAGCTCAGCTATTTAATTATAGTGGTGAGGGTTTGTGTAGAACCAACCACACTTTTTGGAAGAGCCGAATACAGAGAACAGGGGCACAGTATGCCACAAGGTCCCCAAACGTTCCTCCACAATTCAAGACCAGGAGTTCTCAACAGGGGTGAAATTCACCATCAGCGGGTGAGTTTTGGATATTCAGGGCTGAACTGTGACCACAGTAAATTTAGTGGGGAGGAGAGCAAGGAGGGGGAATTGTATTCGGACAAATGATGAAAGGCATGCATGTGGCAAGCAAGGTTGTTCAACTAAGGCTATAGGGACCCGGTCTACCTTGCTATTTACCCATAGCTGCGTATGAAGAGATGGATTTATACGAGGGTCATTCAATAAATAAGGTGAATTTTTCGGTATAAGGACTTCTAATACGGATAGAAGCTTACTTTTTTTTTATTTTTCAACGTAGTCTCCCAGCACTGTCACACACTTTTCCCATCTGTGCACAAGCTTCCGTATTCCCTCAGCGTAAAAATCTTTGGACTGATGTCTCAGCCAGTCGCTCACAACACTTTTGACTTCATCGTCACTTTTAAACTTCGTGCCTCTCGTGAACGCTTTCAAGGGACCAAACAGGTGAAAGTCTGAAGGGGCAAGGTCTGGGCTGTAAGGGGGGGTGAGGGAGCAGTTCCCAGCCCAGCTCGTTGATGATCTGCACCGTTTGGGCTGCTGTGTGAGGCCTTGCGTTGTCATGATGCAAGATGACTCCTTCTGACTGATGACCCCTGCGTTTGTTCTTTATGTCTTTCTTGACCTGCCTCGGCAGTTCACAGTAGTTCTTCTGTCAGACTGAATGAGGTCATTGACTGATTTGATCACCTCGGGAGACCTTACTTCTGTAAACTTCCCAGGCCTGTCTTCATCCTCAACACTGCTTCGTCCATCTTTAAACAATTTAGCCCACTTGTAGACATTTTTTGGCAGAAACATGTGGCACCATACGCAGTTGACATTCTCCTATGAATTTCAACTGGTTTGCACCCTTCAGCAAACAAAACTTGATAACTGACCGCTGTTCAATCCTGGAGCATGCTTCTTGGTCGGCCATCTTTGTTAATCGCCAAAACTCTCAAAGTTTCTTTTTAATCTGCCAAAGAAATTAAATCCACGTGAAAAAGAAGTAAAACAAAAAAAAAGTAAGCTTCTATCTGTATTAGAAGTCCTTATACCGAAAAATTCAGCTTATTTATTGAATGACCCTCGTACCTTTCCCGAGGGTATTAATACGTAAGTGAATGTAATGAATTCGAACTCGTCTTTCTGTACCACAATCCATTACTCCACCATGCTTACTATATCTCACTATATATATATATATATATATATATATATATATATATATATATATATATATGTGTGTGTGTGTGTGTGTGTGTGTGTGTGCGTGTATTATAAATTTTCAGTTTTTTTAAGCAACTTTTGCAAGTTCGTTTTCACTATATTTTTGAGGTTTTTGTGTTTCTTACACGTAAAAGCCTTTTTCACTTTTCCTTAGTTTTTTTTTCCAGTGAATATTGCTTTTTCCATATAATACTGCTTAATCCATAATTTCTGGAAAGTAGTCTTATCCATTAATCCTCCTCGGTATTTCACTTTTCTTCTAAACATTTCACTATCAACTCTTTTGAAGCAATAACCGAAATAAGACTTTTGCATAATTGCGGCTTAGCTTGTCACTTTTTATTCCTAAATAACACAGTAAAACGCTTTTCCGAAATATGTTTTTAACGCAGAAAAAAAAAATACCTGAAATTACAAACCTACAATAAAAGTAAAGTGAATACTTTTTAATCTCCACTTCTTCCAAATCATTTTCTCCGCATCTCTCTAGTTATGCTATAAAATATTTTCTCCGAAACATACAGAAATAAATTCCTTGAACACTTTGCTTTATATAACTCCAAATGATTTGAAAAATATCATGCATATTTATTTAAATATTGTTTCTGATCATATAAACATAGTACTGTATATTTTCAGCAATAATATTATATAATCGTTTGAGTTAAGAGCAGCAGATGTTGTCAATATCGTTAATAGTCTCCTGGACTTTATGCAACTCTTTGAAATGACATTAGACTTTTTATTTGCTCCTTTTTATTCGTGCTAATGTAAAGTATTCTTTTAGATTTATATTGCGTTATGAGTGGTTTATGCAATTTCTGATAGGACGGTTCATGTTTATTAAAAGACACCTTAAATTCCTTCTAATAATTATATCTTCAGTAAAACGGCAAATATTAAAGAACATATACAAAATGAGCAAATGCATACTTATCTATAATATATTTGGTAACAAGTAACGAATATTAATCATCTCTTTTCTGTTTGGTTGTGTTTGTTACATTGGCAATTCTTAGCGCGGTTTCTGTCTGGCCAATGCCGTTAAAATGTTTGAACCTGAAGAAAAAATCAGATTCCTGTCCAATTTTTTTTACCTGAATAATAATAATAACAATATCAATAATAATAATAATAATAATAATAATAATAATAATAATAATGTACATATTCATCAAGTAAACGAAACCCGAAACAATTTGTGTTGGTCTGAGAAGGTGATTATAGATATTTTCTCCTCCAGACAGAGTTCTTTTTTGGGGGGTGGGATTTGTTTTTGTAGGCTGATGCTGATTTCCCTATTTTTCATGAAATTGTTCGTTTGATTTCGTTTTTGTTTTTAATTTCCCAGATACGTTTAGAAAGAATTGTGCTGTTGATGTATTTTCTATTCGTAAAGGAGGTTTTGTATGCGTAGTTTCCGTTTCCAGGTTCCTTCCAGGATCCTTCTGTATATTTTTTCTTCGTTATCTACTGATTTTACAGTGGCTTGATATATTACATTGTTTTGGGAGCAAGGGGCGTTGATTCATTTTTCTTCAATTATAGATGAGTTTTATTTCTTCATGTAGTTTGTTGATTGTTTTTCTATTATTAATTCTGTCATGTTCTCTGTGCAACTGTAGCTGGTTTTTATAGTATCTTTTTTAATAACTTGTGGAGAGTGCTTGATGCGAGTGTTTGTGCATGAGTTTAATATTTTTCCTACGTTTGTTTCTAAACTTTTGTTGTATGGTGGGGGTTGAACCATATAACGCTTCTTTTCCTATTGGCCTTTTTGTGCTCTATGATGTGTATGCTCATGTTGATACAAATCCACTTTTATGGCCGTTTCATAATCTTACTTGACTTCGTTGAAGATTGTTTCTTTGGAAGAATTGGCAGATAACCTTCGGTGAATTGATTTCGGGACTGTTTGATTATTAGTGGCGGGTAGATCGAATTGTATATTCACATACGCTTTATCACTGTGATATTGAGCACTTTAATATGACATACCTTAAAACAGTGTTTTTATCATATATATTTCAATCATAAGAATGTAAAAAGCATTTTTTCGATCAAATTCTGGATTGTGCTAGCGTAAGATTTAACTCAGAACTATCATAAATTGATGTTACGTTTTGCTTGTTCAAAGTAATCCTTACACAATGTAAGGACGATTATTCTTGATAAAACAGACAGTAATTAAATACTACTTTACGCAGAAAGATTCTGACTCAACGAATAACTTATGTAATGAATATTATTAAATAAGTAGGAAAATTTTGCCCCGAATTCTTTTCTCATGGAAATATCTAAGTATAGATTCATTTATCCGATTGATCGTCTGCGTCTCCCACACTTTTACTCTTAAACTATTGTCCTTTTCTTTTGAAGAAAATATATTTTTGACAGTGAAAGTACACACCGTATATACTAGCATCTCATGTGACTTTGAAGATCTAATTTTTAAGCTAATTTTAAGGCTGTCGCTTCATAAACAATATATAAAATTAACTTAAACACTGTTGAACCAAACGTTGACCAAACGATATATCCATTTACTGTAGTCAGAAAGTACAGCTGTATTCAAAATGAACATGATTTTGATAAACCTGATTTGTTACTTAACTGTATCCAATAATAATGCATTTAATATTCACATATTAGTATCGTATTATAAAAAAAATACAAATATAGCGAATATGCATCTTTTCCATTGTTTATGTTTATAAGATGTTTAGCTGTTCGTTCGGTTGTTTGTGGTTGTACGCGTTTAAGCAACGAGTATAGCGTTATTAACGATACTTTTATCATTGTCTTTTTAACTTATTTAACTAGAAGATGGGTATAAAGGGATAAATGAAAAGAGGTTAGTCTATTGTAATTTGGTCTCTCAAAAAAGGATACACGAGCTACATGAGAAAATAAGTGAAAATTTGCAAGATCGCGCGTTACACGTATATATATGGTAAATAATTTTTTTTACTTTTAATGATTTTGAACGCAGAATTCATTCGTTGTTTATTCATAGAATTCGACAAAATTCTTGTGAAATTACTGCATCAGTTTATTCCTCACCTTAAGATTCTATTGCCATCATTCTGCTGGCTAAGCAAAAGCCGGAATATAACTTACCCTGTCTTATGTCTAAGGTCTAGACATGGTTGGACGGGTGGATTATTATAGGCATACAAATTAAAAACGGCGAAAATAATAATATTTTGAACAAACCTCCTTATTCTTTCATAAGCCGTCTTCCTGCAGGATATGGGTGAACATGGCGATTTGAAGGATATTTTTGTCATTAGCGAATAATGACAGGACGATTTAATTTTTCTCAAATTGACAATAGCACATAGAAAAAAATATTTAACTTACTTTATGTTTTTAAAGAAAATGTTTTATTTTGTTTTGTCTTTCAATTTCTGCTTCCAGGTTGTTATAAATATTGTGCCATATTATAAGCAATCCCAGATTTAGTCGTGAATAGAGTAGTTTATTTATCCGTCAAAGATTAGCTTTTGTTTTTATTTTCTATCTTTTCAAAGATTACTCCTTTATACTAATTAATAAGAAATGTCAACGCAAATGCTATCTTAAATAGATCTTTTTTGTACCACAAAATCCCTGATAGCCACGGGTAATCATAGGCGAAGGAATAAATTGATTTAAGAAGAAAAAACTGCAAAAGACACATTTATTCATTATGCCGTCTAAAAAAAACTTTGCATAACTGGAATTCGTGAGAACTTAACGAAATTGGGTACGATGTCGTTGCCAAGAGAAAGTTTACTGTGAAACAGATTGAAAAGTTTTATAAAAACAATGAAGAGAATAATTTTGTTATTTTGGCACTGATGACTTCAGGTAACAGATGATGGAACTGAAGCCAAGTTCAGGATTTGGTAAATACGGGTTTGACGACATTTTGTCTCCTAACTCATTGAATTTCTTTGCTGTTCTATGACGCTTTGCTAAACACTTTTAAATTCTATTGTTTATTAATCGTGAGGTTCCTTCTACAATTTATCCATCTCTATTGAACATTTAAGTCATCTGAACGTTTATTATTATTATTATTATTATTATTATTATTATTATTATTATTATCATTGTCATTATTATTGTTGTTGTTTTTATTATTATTGTTATTATTATTATTATTATTATTATTATTATTATTTTCTTTGATTTCTGGCGTTTACATTATTTCTTTCCGGGTCCCACCCAGGGACCTAAGGTTAGAAATGGCGTCATGACACTTTCCACTGACAAAAAAAAAAAATTACATAGATAAAGCCCTTCGTAAGGTGTGGGCTGTACTTGTCAGAACAATTTTCTATATGTCCTTGAGGCATGGACTTCCAGGAATCCCTTCAATTAGTCTACTGGAATCTTTTCCAACCAGTCCTAGGGCTCCAACTACAACAGGGATTGTTGATGTTCCCATATGCCACATTTTCGAGATCTTTATTTCAAAGTCCTTGTACTTTGACAACTTTTTGAATATCTTCAAAGATACATTGCAGTCAGCAGGGACTGCCATATCAATAAGGAGGCACCGTTTTTGTTTGTGGTCTTTAATAACAATATCTGGCCGGTTGGCCTTGATTGTTCTGTCAGTGTGTATTGTGTAATCACATAGAATTGTAACAGGTCCTATCTCCGTAACCGGGTCTGGGTGGTGTTCATACCAGTTTCCTTCCCGTAGAAGTTGCAGATTTTCCAGTGCAGATATTGGCCCACTCTGTCATGTCGGGTTTTATATTCAGTGGGTGCCAGCACCGTACAACCTGATACAAGATGATCAATCGTTTCTGGATATTTATCACAGAATCTGCATTTTGGGCTAACACAATATTTTAGTATATGTGCTTGATAATTCCTAGTTAGCAAGCATTGGTCCTGCGCAGCAAGGATAAAACCTTCAGTTTCCGCTTTCAACCCTGCACTACGTAGCTACTGATGGGTACGGGTTTTGTCTACGTCAGCTTGTTTGGTACGGGCAGAGTATTGGCCATGAAGCGGTTTATCTTGCCATCGCTTCTGTAACTGGTCGGTTGCATTCGTCTTAGCTATCCTTTTTAGGTATTTTGCAGTTTCAGCCGGTGTATTGTGCTGTAGTTGCATCTCTACGCCCATTTGGAACTCCATTTTGAATTTGTTGGCTTCCTTCATTACGGAGTAGAGACGCTTACTACTTTCATGTTCCTTGACGCATACCATCATCCAGTTTTCTGTAGTTTCCAAATATCTTTGGAGGCCAATTGTTGTAGTTTTGTAGGACAGTTCTAGTTGAACTAATCCTCTGCCTCCTTCGGATCTGGGCACATACAGACGGTCGACATCAGCTTTGGGATGATGCATGCGATAGCAAGTGAGTAGCTTTTCGTTTTGGCATCCATTCGCTTAATTTCAGCTATGGTCCAGTTAAGGACATTAAAGCTGTATTGCACCACAGGGACAGCCATATTTTATGGCTGATATCCTGTTTTTTGAGTTCAGCTCAGTATTTAGTACCAGACGTACACGCCTGTAGTATTCTTTTCTTATTTTTCCTTCATTTGGGGTGTTGTATGCCATCTCCTTCGCTAATTCCTAGGTACTTATAAGCTTCATCATGCTCCAGTTCGCTAATCTTTGTGACAAAATCTAAATTTATTAAGTGTGTTTCTGTAATTCTACCTTTCTAGAAAGTTACTTTTGCACATTTATCTAATCCGAAGTCCATACCTATGTCGTCACTGAAGTATTTTACAAAATTGAGGAGGCCTTTCAACTCATTGTCGTCTTTGGCAAAGAGTTTGAGATCATCCATGTAGAGTAGGTGACTGAATATTTTCTTATTTATTTTGTAACCATAGCTACTGTTGTTCAGTTCATGTGTAAGAGGATTAAGGATAAACAAAACAGAAGGGGTGACAGAGAATCTCCTTGAAAGATTCCACGTCGGATACTCAGACGGTTGGATATGGCAGTGCCCCCGTTATGACTAAGGTATAGTTTGGTGTTCCACATTCCCATGCTGTGCTTAAGGAAATTTAATACCACAGGGGAGACTTTGTACATTTCAAAGTCTTAAGGATCCAAGAATGTGGAACACTATCAAAGGCTTTACGATAATCAATCCACGCTGCACTTAGGTTCCTGCGTCGTCTCCTGCAATTTTCCAGGATCATTTTATTTATCAGAAGTTGATCCTTGCAGCCATATGAACCTCTTCTGCATTCCTTCTGTTCCAGCGGGAGAGTGCTGTTTGTTTCGAGAAAGGAATAAGTACGGTTCAATACAGACGTGATCAACTTATACGTTGTGGAGAGACATGTTATCGGTCTATAATTTTTCGGGTCGTCTGTTTCAGTTGTTTTTGGTATGAGGTATGTCATACCTTCAGTAATCCATTCCGGGGTTTTATAGGGATTATTTACAAGCGTTGATAATGTTTTTGCAAGATTTTCAAGGGTAGATGTGAGATGATACAACCAGAAATTGGGCAACTTGTCACTTCCTGGGGATTTCCACTTTTGGGATTTCGTTAGAGCTTGCCTAACATCATCTGTGGATATATTTTTCCATTCTTGCAGAGGTGTATCCAGCATTCGTTCTTCTTCACGCCGTATCCACTCTGCATTTGGGTTATACTCCTTTGGGATGCTCCAGATATTTTCCCAGAATGTCTGTACATTATCAATCGATGGTGGCCTTTCGACATGTATAGGTGTTTTTCCAATTTCCCTGTAAAATTTCTTAAGATCTGTTCGGAATATTTTATTTTGGCGATAGAACCTACAACGTTTTTCGTATCGTCTTGTTCTCTGCGCCTTCAGCTGAAGTTTCTGCTTCAGCATTTCCTTGATTGATGGAATATCAATTAGGGATTTATTGTTATATTTACGTGTGGAAATATTAGGGTTTCTGGTGAGCTCATCTAATATAGAAAGCTCACATCTGATTTGTTGTATTTCTCGAATCAGTTTGGTTTTCCAAGCTGGTTCTCTGTGTCTGTTAATTTTATTTATTGTCTTGACTCCAAGCTTCCGAGTCGCTGCTAAAGCTGTGGCGTATATGATGTTGTTAACTTCTGTGATGTTTCCCGGTGGTTTATCTGTTAACAGTGTTTCCAGAGCAGCATTGTATATTTTCACGATGTGCCTGTTGGAGTTCGTCATATGGATTTTCGGGAGCTGGTCTCTGTCTGACAATTGTGTGAATGTTACTCTACTGAGTACTTGGATGACGTCATTTTTCGCTTCGGTGATTTCAGCTTCGTGGTTTTAAAAGGAATTCTAACTTATTGTCACTGAAGATGACTCCAGGTGCAGTTTCTGGAGGACTGTAGGTTGTGTTTAAGGTAGAGTCTTGGGTTTCATTTCCTGGGAGATTATTTCGTATTTCATTCTCTCCAGCATCCACCCCAGACTCTGTTGCATTCCTTATTTCTACATTCGTCTCAATAGAGTTTGAGTGATGGTTCATAATATTTTGTTTTATATCTAATTTTATCTTATCTATTTCTGACTTTGAGAGTCTGTTGTTTCGCATGATGTCCCTACGAACATTGGCAAGCATGTTTGGATTGAGGTTAAGTCTTATATCATTTCCCACCGTACTTCTCCATATTTGGTATGTTTGATTGGTGGTGTTCTTTGCTGGGTTTTCGAGTGAAGGATGTCATAACTTGTCGATACTCTTCGCGGCTCCACTTCGTTCGTTTACTTTTTATTGGTCGATTTGGCATAGAGTCACTTGGTCCAATGTTGGCAATAATCCGGTTTTGGTGACCAAGTGTCTCTTCGTGTGTGGAAGAGTTTGTTCCAGTGGCAGACTTTTCGTTCTCAGACTGGTTCCTCTCTGAGTGACGCGGCCCTTGTTGTCCCGGTTGACGGCCGATCCGGTATGAAATATTATTCGTATTCATTGAAATTAGTAGAGATGCGTTTTAACCTTGACCGCCAAGGGGTAATTATGTTCAGATTACCAGCTGTAGGACGAATCTCGAAGAAGATCCAGGAGTACGCCCAAACAATGAGATTGTGGGTTTATTGATATAAAGAAAGAATATTTCAAAAGATTGTGTGGTATTCAGTGGGGTAGACTATAGTAAGTTTTAACTTAGTATAAGTCGGAGTGACCACTCCAAGGGGGGATAAATACATTTTAGTATATAGACTTAAAAAAAAAAAAATAAAGGTAAAAATAAATACAATATGATCCCTGTCAATGCGGATACATACACATGTAAATTATATATATATATATATATATATATATATATATATATATATATATATATATATATATATATATATATATATATATTATATATATATATATATATATACACACACATTTGGGACTTAAAGAGAGAGAGAAATAGATAAAATGTAGACGGATGTACGGGGGGGACATATACAACAAAAAAACGACAAAGATTTGGGATGCTTAAAGAATAAAGAGAAAAATTGAAAATTAAAGTGAAAAAATGGAAACGGATGTCCATTTACCGTTTCTTAAGGTCGGGCATGGGGGACAGAAAATTTGTCGCCAAAATATACGTTAAACAACTGGATTTAAAAAAAAAAAAAAAATCAATCAGAAGATGGACAGCTGAAAGGGAAAGACCTAAAATTAGGCTGGAGTCAAAAGAATTTTTTTTTTTTTTTTTTTTTTACAATCATAGACAAAGTTCTCCAAACTACACTTAAAAGACAATTTTCATTTAAAAGAATAATGTGTTGTTTTGTTCCTACTATTTATTCTTGTTTTCAATTTCCTACAATTTCCAGGTCTTTGTATTTTGATAGGCAAATTCCTTGATCTTCCATCAATTAATGGCAAGTTTTTTCTTTCTGGTTTCGCCAATGTCCGGATATTTATCAAATTTTCTGCGTGTGGATGGTATAATAGAATTATTATTATTATTATCATCATTATTATGTTATCATTTAGTGTTTTACATTATTGTTTGTTGTTATCATTTTATTATTGTTATTGTTGTTGTTTTTTTATTATCATTATTTTTTCATTATTATTATTATCATTATTATTGTTGTTTTTTTTTATTATTATTTTTATTATTATTATTATTATTATTATTATTATTATTACTTCCTTGGATTTCTGTATCAAGATCTTTCAGGGTCCTAAGTTCAGAAATGGTTTCATGACATTTTCCACTGATCATTTTTATAAAAAGAAGAAAACTTAACACCCATTTTACACAGATAAAGCTGTTCGTAAGATGCGAGTTGTACTTGTGAATATAAATTTTTGTATTTCTTTAAGACATGAACTACCAGGAATCCCTTTAATGAATGTATCGGATTCTTTTCCAATCAATTTGAGCGCTTCATATACAACTGGAATTATCAATGTCCTCATGTGCTACATTTTGAGATTTCTAGTTCAAGATCCTTGTATTTTGATAGTTTTTTTTTTTGAAGATCTTCAAAGATACATTACAATCTGCATGTCAATAAAAAAAAAAGTACATACTGTTCTTGTGATCTTTGATCACGATGTCTGGGCGATTAGATTTGATTGGTCTGTCTGTGTGTATTGAAAAGTCCCATAAAATTGTGACAGGGCCTATAACCATTATTATTATTATTATTATTGGCCTGATTCTTACTCCGTCGATTTTTCTGATTAACTTCATGATTTCTTTCTTTGTCTTATGTTTCGCTCCGTTCTTTTTTTTTCTTTTATTTAAGATGTCTTCTTTCAACATTATTTCTTTCTTTCGACATTTCATACTACTTTTTAAGTTTTTCTCCCCCCCCTTTATCTTTCTCTTAACCATAACCTTTCCTTCATTATTTCACCTTTTCTCTTCCCATCTCATTCTCTTTTCAGCCTCAAGTTTTCCCCCTCTCTCTCTTACTTCTTTATTTTCCTCACTGTTTCTAATCGTCTTTCCCTTTTTTAATTAGTGCTCATTTACTGTTATAAATTTACAGCTATCTTTGGCTGAAAATGTTGCATATGTTTCACGCAAGCCAGTTGTCAATTATCGATGCGGCTAAAAGATCAGGATATGGCTATAGATTTCTAAAACAAATTCACTCACTCAAAAGGTAGGTGCCTTAATTTGAATAAATTTTTCTAATTTGCCTTCTATGTGCTATTTTTTTGTCTATTACGGTGTTCTGAAAGTAAGTACGTATTTCACAGCTATGAATTATGAGTCAACCAAGCAAGGCAGAAATAAATGATAAGAAATAACGTTTAGAATTAATCTATCATCACTTGTATCCGATAATGTGTCGTTTAAATCTCATTGCAGAGTTTAATTGGGAAAACCTGCAAACAATAAATGTTGGCTTCAAAACTGAACACAAGCCTCCGACATCTGCAGCAGACGTTTAATACCAAACTTTCATTTTTGCCTCGTATTTTTACAGGTCATGAAAAATGAAATTTGCATGCGAACAGAAAACGAAAAAATAGAGGGGTTATCAAAAAATGAGAAACCAATGTCAACTTTAAATACGACACTCTATCAGTCCTTACCTTGTGTCTGATGTAAAGATCTCGGAAAGATGTCGTACATTACAAGCCGGTGGAATATTGAATTAGCATCGCTAGAGGCATTTATGTTCAGAAACTCGATTAAATAAACGAAGCATTACGTCGAAACAGAAAATATATTCTCAAGTATGACAATTCAAGGACAGGTTCAGAAAAAAAAATAAAATAAAAATAAAAATTAGCATCGTGACGACGGAAGATTTCTTCCACATTCTCTCTTATCTCCAAACTGATTTTCATTTGTTTCGGTAACGAAATTTCATGTAACAGAACATTATATGAAACAAAGAAGTCGAAAACTTTATTCCAACAATTTTTCGAAGATATTTTTGATACATGAAATAGAAAATTTCCTTTATCAAAAATTTGCCAGTGTTTTAAAATGAAGCTAATAATATATTTGACAAACAATATTTTATTACTTAAAATGTCATTTTTGGTGGATACCCGTATTTGAATAAACGCCCAGTTTATTTTACAGTAGTATTTATTTCTTCTACCGAGTTGCATGCTCAAATAAACTTAATGAAAATATTCCTTCAGAATTTGAACCATTAAGAGGTAATTGTGATCTCTTCGTAGCCAATTGCAAGGAGCCAACCAAGTAAGGTTATAATTTGCATTCATATGATTGTGAAGCTCTTCGTAGCAGAGCGGTAGTTCCTCCGGAGAAAGTGGGGGGTCCGGTTCAAATCCTGTCGAAGGGCATCTTTTATTTATTAAATTTTGTCGAATACGCAGGCCAGTCGATGAGATAATTAATGTCAAGAAAAAAAAAAAAAAACAAACAAAAAAAAACAAAAAAAACTGCCTCTATTCAAATGCGGGTCTACTCAAATAACGTTTAAAAGAGTAAAATATGTCGGATTAAATAATAATAATAATAAGAAGAAGAAGAAGAGGAGGAGGAAATTTAATATACATTTGTTTTTATGTCCTTTCTGTTAAGACGTAATTCGTTTCGCAACATTGTAATATTATCATCATGATTCTTTTTCTGAATGTTACATTTTTTTTAATCATTTCACTCCAAGCAACGCGATAATGCCCCTAAGAAGGGGTTTACTTGGTGTTAAATATAATGAAAACACTAGGGAAAAGAAAAAAGGACAAAAAACGAACTGGATTCAGGAGGAAAAGGATGGCGATTGACATTTCATTTAAATTCGTGGAGAACGTAGGCGTCAGGGAAACAAGAAACTGGAAGAGTTGTACAGGTAAAAAGTGCGAGAGAAGAAACTATTAGAATAGAACCAACAGCTATATAGCACCATTCCAACAGTAAAACAATGATACTATTTGCCAATCTAGTAGTACGCTTAAATCCATGCAGTCGATGTACCAAGGAGGAAAGCCCATTAGAACTGCCACGAAATTAATCTATCAAAAAAACAGATGGAAGCCACGAAAGAAAAGTGACTGAAGTCGACATACATTGGAGTTCATATCCGATGTGGTTGAGCACTTCAACGTGGTTTAATCGTTAATAATCTTGCCTCGCTAAATCAATTACGACATAGCACTTAGTTTAATCCTCACTAGGTGCTCCACACTTTCGGCCTTATGCCACAGCTAAGCTACTTAGAATATCATTTAGAGCATTTCGAGGTGGTGTATTGATTACGAAATTTGTTACATCATGTAAGATTGTGTAGTGAGTTCGATCTTCACCGGGTGACCCACACTTTCGGCCTTATGCCACATCTAAGAAAATCCGTATTCGAGGTGCTAGCAGGAAGTTGATAGACTGTGTGCGCTGTGATCATGCGTTTCAACAGATATGCACGCCTAGCTATCAGGGTTTACTTGCAATCTCTCATCTGTTCCAAGTAAAATGTTTCCACTAATCAGAGGTATAGTGTATTTGAGAACATTTCGTGTATGGCTGTAAGTATTTAGAACCAGAAAAAAAATGAATGCTGTTGAATTGTAGCGATTTCGTGTAGCAATACGTCGAACATATCTTTTTTCGTATATCCTATCCATCATTCATTTGGTTTTAGTTATTTTTTATAATTTGAAGATTCGTTTTGTGTTTCTATAATGTTATTTACAACTTTTCCAAATTAGATTCCCACAATTGGTTTCACTTTCGGGATATTTTCGGATGTTTTTCCTCTTTTAATTTCATCGATTTAATACTCAGGACAGTATTAGGCTTGCTACTGGTAACATGTTACCCAGTACGGTGGTTGGTGTGTTAACCAGCTCCCCAAATAGTTTTTTCTGCTGATGTGGAGGGTGGGATGTCCCCAACAGGATAAAAAAACAAGATCTTTTTTAAAGGGCGGATGAGCTTCTCATAGAAGCCAACACACACACACACACACACACACACACACACACACACACACACACACACACACACACACACACGTGTGTGTGTGGACAAAGTGGAAAACATTTCATTGTGACGCGTTTCGTACTTTAGGTCTAAGTTTGTTATGTTGTTGGTACTACACATGCGCACAAACGAGTGATGATGGGAATTTTTAATTTTTATTTCTTTTAATCTAACCGATTTCATTTAGATTTCTTTTATTTTCATCATTTTTGTTGGTAGATAACCGACATTGTGATAATAGAAGTTGTGTCAGGAATGGTGAAATGTAAAAACCAGGACGCAATTTTACTGCGGATGACATATCGCATCACAAGAAAACACTTTATACTTTGTCATATATTTTAACTCAATATTGTTCTTGATTATAAAAATATACAACGTTATATCATGTATATTGTTATGGGGTCCTCCCCTTTTTCATATAAGTCGACTCGACCAGAGTGTTACTTGGACTGCTGCCGTTAAATACCTAGAGTAAGTCAGAATATACAGAGAGTGAGAGAAGACAGAGATTGTGATTGAGTTGGAGGTCGAGTAATAGTGTGAGGTAACCGCTTGTAGAAGTCACAGTTACAAGCACGTAGACTCTAAGGAAATCCTACTTGAGACCCTATATATATATATATATATATATATATATATATATATATATATATATAAAAGACATTTTTATGTTTAACGTTCTTTTTTATAGATACAAGTATTTATGTAAATGCTCTGTTTATAATAAACAGTATTAAATAACGTTTACCGGCCTGAATGTACGAGAAATTTTCATAGAAAATATTCGTCCTTTGACAGGATTCGAACCTGCATCCTATACGGAACCGTCATTTACGCTGACGTGCCTTAACCGACTCGGCACGTCAGCGTAAATGATTGTGGATTTTTATCCTTCCATCACAGACAGCATATTAAATGAAGCCATACAACTGGCACAGCTAAATGTAAAACACACGGACGGTGATATAAAAATAATCAAGCATTGCCGCAAATCCCTGCTGTTCCACAACAATGAACCATGGGCAAAGAAACAAAACCACAACCTGTTTGGCGTAACAATGGGCAGCTACGATGGAGCAGAATATGCGAATTAGTAGGCATACTCATCCTATCATACCTGGCCAGAATCCTGGAAGAAAGGACACAGGATTATACAGAGATGACGGTCTTATCTTAATAAGGGAATCCAGTGGCCCCAAAATAGACAAATTCAGGAAGAAAATAGTGAACGCCCTAAAAAACATTGGATTCAAAATAGAGATAAATACAGGCACAACATTAGTAAACTTCCTTGACGTCACTCTTAACCTAATCAACAACACGTACGAACCATACAAAAAAGAAAATGACACCCCAACTTACGTACACACATCCTCCAACCCTCCACCTTCTATCATCAAACAAATACCAAAATCAATCAGCCGCAGACTATCTGAGAACTCATCTAACATACACATTTTCAATAGTAAAAAAGCACCCTACAACGAAGCACTAAAAGCAAGTGGTTACACACAACAACTACAATATATACCTCCACAGCCAAAACGCAGAAACAGAAAGAGAAGCATTATCTGGTTTAATCCACCATATAACAAAACTGTTAAAACGAACATAGGCAAAATATTCCTAAACTTAATAGAAAAACACTTCACTGAAGAAAACAAATTATCAAAAATATTTAACAAAAAATAACGTAAAGATCAGCTACAGCTGTACAAAAAACATAACAGAAATAATTAAAAGCCACAACAAAAAAATGACAACCTACAAAAATGTAACCAAGGATCCAATATGCAACTGCAGAAACAGAACAACATGTCCACTCCAGGGAAATTGCCAACTTACGAACACTATATACATGGCCAAGGTAAGTACAAACAACAACACTATGCACTACATCGGTGCCACCGAAGGCCCATTCAAAATGAGGAATAACAATCACAACCTTTCATTCAACAACAGGAAATATTCGAACAGCACAACACTTTCTACATACATATGGCAGCAAAAGACAAAAACATCACACCAACAATAAGTTGGGAAATATTGAAAAAAAAGCCCCTGCCTACAACAACATTACGAAAAATGCCTACTTTGCCTACACGAAAAAGTAGCAATAATATCACACAAACCGCAAAAGAACTTACTAAACAAAAAATCAGAGATAATCTCCAAATGTAGGCATGAGAACAAGTACCTATTATCCGAATTCATACCAAACGGATAAAACAAACAAACCACCAACAATCACAATTTAATTTCAAGATACCATCAAAATAATTGCATCTATCATTATTATAATTGCACCACCATTAGTAATCACTTTTACTACAATACCTTTTAACTAACAATATTATCATTACCACCATCACATCATACCATATAGACCCATTATTAAATTGAAGTACCCTCTCACCCAGCACATTGAATATTAAACTAAACATCACCATATAAATTAACCAATAAGGATTACAAATTTCTACCTGTTACATATACACAGTCACCAAAAACAAACAAATAACCAGCTTTAAATATAACAAATAAGCCCCTATTTTTTTTTTTTTTTTTTTAATTTAAAAATAAATATAAATAATAATAATTTTTACCTATCATAATTTTACACAAACACCACCACACGCATATATATACATGCGAGGAAATATTTTCCAGCTGGAAAATACATATGACGTGTACACATCAACGAGACATTTCCGCCACACTTCCAATGTTTAGATTTCAACATTTCAACATACAAATGCGTATGTATAGATATAACACCACCCATATACATACATGTGTCATAGCCGAAACTGCCCACATGTTTATATATGTATGAGTCCTGACGGACGACCAAGTATGTATATGTGTCTGCATAAATTGATGTTTGCGTTAGTACGATGAATGACAAAACGCAGAAATTTCCCCCACCACTTCCACAATAACACCAATACACGCAATCTACATAAACCCAAATTTTTTAAAACATTAATCAGTTTGTCTGACGATCGTTAAAGCGTGAAACCCAGGGTCACAAACTCACATCTATCCAAATCCAATATATATATATATATATATATATATATATATATATATATATATATATGATAAAGAAGAAATAGAATTCTGTCGGATTCTGATCTATATTTGAACCAAACTCATATATTTATTACTTGAAAGTTATTTTTAGTGGATACCTGTATTTGACTAGACGCTCCTATTTATTAAACAGTATTTCGTCTAGAGGCATGAATATTCGAGAAATTTTATTCAAGAAAAATATGCGCTCTCCTGCAGGATTCTCAAGAGAAACCGTCATAAGACTCCCACGTGCTTTAGATCGACTTTTCCACGGACTGCGTCGTCGATCAAGCAAGGTTGGATATTGCCTTACAAATGTGTGTCGGATTAATAATTAAAAATAAAATCTATTACTTCTTTAGAAACCGCTTCGTTTGCGTTAGTATACGAAACTCGGGAGATATAAATGCTACGAAATTCTGAGAAAGATTTATATTTATAAGACACTATTCAACTTTGATTGATCAGCAACGTCCTCTGTGGCTAAGTCTATTTAAAGCATGTCGGATCTTACAATGATTTCTCCTGCCAAGCGGGACGCAGCATTGAATCCTGCCAGAGAGCGCGTATTTTTCTTGGGTACGATTTCTCGAATATTCAGGGCTGTAGACGCGAAAATAAATATTGTTTCATACATAAACGAGGTGCTATTCAAATATGTGTAACCACTAAAAATAACGTTAAAATAATAAAATATTTCGGATTAATAATTAATATTTATAGTTTAGATTCTATTTTAAGGCTCACAGGTGGCATATAAGAGAGTTCCGTGAATGGAATCAGCCGTTTGAGTTCAAATTCTGATCGTGTTAGTTTCTATTCACTTTTCACTATTTCATTTGGAAAAAGGAATGAAACCATATTTTCTCCTCCAGCCATATTTTTTATAATAAAAATAAACCCTTGAATGCTTCACTTCGTTTGCAACAACATTTAGTGAAGGACAAGAAAACATGTACAGGTGAACCATGTCACTGTTTTTCTCAGAAAAATTAACGCGTGTTATCGAAAGATAAAACTTCTGTCCAGTTCATAATGGGCATGGCATTAAACACTTGCATTTTACGCTTAATTTCTTTGTTTGTTTTCAGGTTTGATTATCCCTCAAAATGGCGCGTGTTAACGCCTTAATGTTGTTCCAGTCTTCCATGACGATTGTATTTGATCAAGTGACGAACTACTACTTTGACTCGTGTCTCTGAAATAATTTTTTTTTCATATTTTTTTTTACAAATTCTGCAGTGTGTATTTTATTTTCGAAAGAAATAAAAAAAGCAATCTTTTGTAATAAAATAATAATTAGACATTTAGTCCTTCAATGTATTAATACAAGGTACCTCAGAAATATTTTTACAAAATTTGGAGTCTGTTCCTCACAGCAATACAAGGACAAAGGTCCATATATCTGCAAATCCTTCGTTTTTGAATTATTAAGTTTAAAGAAAGTTTAGGGTAAATGGCGGTGTGTTGCCACGTAGACTAGGCTACATTTGTCATTCATGTACAATTGTGGCTAGTCTCTCTTCAACGTTTAACGTGTGTAGTAGCCAGATAACTTAGAAGAGTTCCGTTTAACAATGGCAGGATATTCATATCGTAAGCAGGTAGATATCTTGTTTTACATACGGCCGCGGGTATGGTAATGGACTCGAGGCTGCACGGATGCATGATATTGCGTTTCTAGATCGAAGGCAGCCGAGTCATCCAAACTTTTCTTCTGTTTATCATCGCAATGCTGAGACGAAATCTGTGACATCACAAACTATGGAACGAGGAAGACTGAGATCCAATCGTACGTCTGACTACGAAGAACACATTTTACAGGTTGTCAGAAAATATCCAGGTATGTGATCACGTCAAGTGCTATGTTTATATGGACTTTTTTCTTCCTATTGGTGTGAAGAGCCTGTCCTCCAGAGTATATATATATATATATATATATATATATATATATATATATATATATATATATATATATATATATATATAGAAGAGAGAGAGGTAAAAAATAATACAAGTTAAATATTTGTCAGGTGATTAGTTACCTTCAGAATCTCGACTCCAGAGGTTTGTAGACGGACGCATCCTCTTACTCACCGGGAATATCAGCAGTCGACTGCTTATACTTTTCAATTTTTCTTTTTTATGTCCACTTATTGGTGGAAGTTTTTTTTTTCTTTTCATATTGTGCTTGCGTTCTTTTGTCCGTCTGCGCGGATGTACGTACATATTGAATGTCGTGATTATTGGGCCTTTTCTTCGTACACACCCCCACATATATATATATATATTATATATATATCCCAGAAAGAAGCAAAGAAAGAATCAATTTGATCTTGTAAGGCGGGATATATTTTTAATGATCTCATTTATTAGGGAATTCAATACTTAATAGCATAGATAAACATTTTTTTTATTTTTGAATTTCTTAGTAATTTTACAGTTTTTTTCATGAAATGTTCTTAACGATTTTTTGTTGTTTCTCTTTTTCGTTACACCTTTCCTTTTTTTCTTTAATGTTTGCTCCTTTTTTTATTTTAAAACAATTATTCAAGAAAAAATAAAATAAATATTTCTCCCGCAATAAAGGATTTTTATTTTCCTTAATACCGAGTTTAAAATCCTTCTGAAAGTTCTGATTTTGTTGCAGTTTTATTTTCCTGACAATATACAAAATTTTTTATGAAGTTTTTTTCATGAAATGTTCTATATTTTTTCTCTATTCTGATTTCAATTCTGTTGTTTCTCTCCTTTCAGGAATTTTAATGTTACACCCCTTTCCTTTTTTTCTTAATGTTTGCTCCATTTTGTTTTTTATGTTTGCTGACAAAAAACACTTGAAAACCTCTGGACGGAATTAATGCGACTTTTTAACTTCAAACATCAACATCAAGAACACGAAATAGATGAACCTAAATAAATAAAAGAATTACCAAATGAATTTGAAAGCAATAAAGGATTAGGTGAAATAATATATTGTCTAAATGAAATTATAATACGGACGAGTTTAAATATCCTTTCCTGAAAGTTTCTGTTGGATTAATGCCAGAATATATAATGAAAGAATTAGTGATCTAATGATAATATACAAAATATTCTCAAAATTATGTAAAACATTACAAACTATAAGAACGGAACACCATTCCTTAAAATCTTTTGCCATATTTTCCCTCAGAAAGTATTTCATAAAATAACTTTGCGTGCAAATACGAGGTTTTGAAAATATAAATTTTCTTTTAGTTAGAGAGGTGAAGTAGAATTTTTCGAGAAAATAAAAATTAGCTTAGTATTAAGCTTTAACTAACGATATTTAATGAACGAACACTATGTAAAATATGGCACAAGGAAAAATAGAGTAGGTTGGTTTTCTTCTGTCTTAAACTTAGCTAGTTACAAACACTGATCCAAACATGCCCCAATAAACTGAGAACCAAAGCAACACATTTTTACTACAATCGCAACATAGAATCAGTGAAGTCCTAACTAGACCCAGATGTACAATTTGTCTGTTGAGCGATGCCTCGGGATTAGGGAATAAAAATGCAAAAAATCATCAAATCTCGAGCGTTCCAATGAATATTTACAATGAAAACAAAATTTGCTGACACGAAAAAAAACAAAATATTTTTCGTAAATATCCCCAACCCTGAAAGCATCAGTTAACTGGACGGAATTAATGTGCGACTTTAAAAATATCCACCTATCATTCGAGCATACAGTCACTAAAACACACACTCCTTCAAGCGCAACAACAAATACGAAAAAAACATACTCGAAAAAAGAAAAGGCGTCTTGCATCCATCAGAGAACTGATATCCCTGGTCATCTTACGGGGGAAGAGAGGAGGAGGAATTAAACTAATGAAACTGAGAGCAAAAAATAAAAGGGGGTCAATGGGAAATCTCGCTCACCAAATAATGGTGCATTTAATTTCCGGTATCCAACCAACATAAGCAACTTAACAGCCTTACATTGATTCTTGGTCGATATAGATATAACGCACCACCGAAGCCGAGCTGCATCTAGAAGTCCAAGTTCACACTCCCCCCTCGGGAGGGGAGAGTGCTTAACGACAAAGGTCTCAAAACGATTTTACATCCGAGTTACTAGTACACGCTTTCTCCTACACGATCTATATCCGAGTCAAGGAGGAGATTCCAATCGCCCGATCTAAAATCCGACGAGATGTCGTAAAAACGGACCTCGATAGGTCAAAAAAACAGAACAGGTCGCTTTGCATGGTCCTGGAAATCTTGCCTACCAAATAATGATGAGTTCAACGCCATCTTAAATCCTAAGTTTGAGAACGAAGAGCCTATATCTTGGACATTTAAGATACGGTAATATCCAGCACGTAAAATGTCTAGATGGATCTGCGGTACTTATCGACGAGATCAGACAAAAACCCATTGAAACACACATCCGGATTGTGATTAAGATCTATTCGGGGGAATCAATGGCAAAACTTGAACATGGTCCGGGAAACAAATCAGGCCGCTGCGAAAACGCATAAACAATGAGACGAAACGGCTTTTTTTGCACGTAAAATGACCCATGACAAGAGCACAAGCCATTGTGATTAAGATTGGGAATCTGGATTGAACATGGTCGGGAAAAAGACATCAACGGCTTTTTGCACTGACCCATAGACCATCTCATTCATAATGGAACCGCCTTGGGAGAGATCACTAGTGTCCCAGGGATATGTCATTTTTAACGCTCTATAGAGCGAGGAGTGAACAAAAACAAGGGGTCTCCTCGCACAAAATTGTTTCAGTTTGTTGATTTCCTGGTTTTCTACAATTGCAAGTGGTGGAGTGATTTTGAATGAGTCGATGGCATCCTCGACCATACCCCATATCTACCGCGCCCCCGATCCTATTCTGATGATTGTGAAAACACTTTTTCTTGGGGAAATTGATGGGGATCTTCTGCATCATACTCACAAGATATATGATCCTATTTCCATCATTTTGGGCTCGGGGACGGGCAAACACGGCAGACGTACTTCCCTAAATTGTATGACACTTTGGATGCTTTATTTTTATACATCCTTGTCTTAGATCCCCTTTATATTGAGATATCTATTGACCTCATTTTATGACCGTACGCAGGTGGTTTGCTGCCAGTATAGATTCTTCATTAATGTGATTAAACAGATTAGTATCATTATTAAAACTAAATATATTCTCTCTTAAAACTGTGATAAAAATTTTTCAATATTCTCTCTGCAAGCAAATTTCAAGAAATCATATAGCCAAATAAAAGTGAAAGCCAAATAATATATATATATATATATATATATATATATATAATATATATATATTTTTACTATAAAAATTGATTTAAAATATTTTTTTTACACAGTTTTTTTATAAATAGAAGCTAAAACCCCGAATTTAATTTTTGCAATTAAATTGTATTAGTTATTTCATCTTCAAGCGAATTTTGGAATACTTTAAAAATTACCGGGTTTTAAAGACACAGCTAAAATCACGTTTCCATGGTTAGAATATTCTTAAATTGAACAAGGATTCAATTTTAACTATATCATTTTAATTTCAATTTTTAGGGAAAATGAAACCTGACATCAGTTGAAATGTCGTCGAATTTAAAAAAAAAAAAAAATTGTTTAAAATATTTCAACGTCATTTTTAAATTTAAAGATTTTCGGGTTTTTTTTTTTTATAAGACTTTTTATTTAACTACGATTTGAAATATTCTCCTTTTAATTTTATTTTACTATACTTTTAAGAACAGTTAAATGTATTAGAATCCATTATAGTATGTAGGATTATTTTAACATCAAGTTTAAGTATGTATATGAGGTTACATTTTTTTTTTTAAATTTTTTATCCATATTTCACTGATTTAGTAAACTTTTATTTTTATATATAAACCTAGTAATTACTAAGGACATTTTCAAACAAAACTACATTTTATATTTAATTTTATTTTATATAGGTGTTTTTTTTGTATTCTTTTAGTGCGTGTAGTATTATTTAATGGCATTCAATTTACTACAATTTTAAAAACTTTAAAATTTTAAAATATTTTCATTGTTTAGTTTTTAATAGACTATATTACTTTATAACAGAAGGAAAATTACTCATAGTAAGTAGAATTATTTTTCTCAAATTTAGTACAATTTTTTTTTTTTTTTTAAACTTTTAAATTTTATTATTTTAATTAATTTACAAAATTTATTTTAATTATAAACTTTATTTATTAATTACCTAATTTATTTCAAATAGCCTAAGTAATAAAGTTTCATATGTTACAAAGAACAGGTTAGAATTCATTTTATTTAACTACAATTTTAATTACAATTTTAAAATTACAACAAAAAATTTTTTTAAAATGTTTCAATAGACTATATTACTTTATAACAGAAGGAAAATTACTCATAGTAAGTAAAATATTTTTCCATTAAATTACAATTTTTAAACTTTTATATTTAAATATTATTTTACTTTAATAACAGACTAAAAACTAATTAAGTCATTTCCCAGAGTTAGTAAACTTTAATGTATTAAAATTATGTATTTTACCTTTTTTTTTTTTTATTTTTTTTTATTAAATTTATCATAACTATGACGGCAAAATGGTAAAATTTCACTGATTTAGTAAACTTTATTTTATATTTAAATATTGTTTTATGTAATAAAGGAATGGGTCATTCAAAGACTTATGGCATTTCAAAACTATTTTACTAAAGGTGTTTTTTTTTTTGTTTTTTTATTCTTTTTAGTGCAGTATTATTTAAAAGAAATTTAGGTTAGAATTCATTCAATTTAACTATAATTTTAATTTCAATTTTAAAATTACAAACTTTAAACTTTAAAATAATTGTTAGTTTTATTTATTTATAACAGAAGGAAAATTATCATATAAGTAAAACCTCCAAGTATAATAAATTACAATTTTTTAAACTATTATATTTAAATATTATTTAAGTAATATAAAGAACTACAAACTATCTGTCAATTCACAGATTTAGTAACCTGAGTAATAAAGTTTCATATGTATTACAAAGAACAATGGGTCTTACATCATCTAGCTTTTGTTATAATTGCATTTTTCAGTAGGTGTTTTATTGGATTCATTCAAGTGTTTGTAGTACATTTATTATAGAGGTGTGTGTGTGTGAAAAGTGTATATATATATATATATATATATATATATATATATATATATATATATATATATATATATATAATTTTTTATATATTATATGTGCGGTACTTATTAGAAAGCGCTCAATATCAGAGATAGAGATCAATCAAACTCACATCAATCCAACAAAAAATATATATAAATATATATATATATATATATATATATATATATATATATATATATTATATATATAGTTTATGAAAAACTAGGTAATCCGTATGGAAAAACCTAAGGAGGATAAAATCCAGAGAGCTCAATGTAAATCCAGAGCAAATAATTTAACCGTTTAAATGCGTCAATATCTTCTAACTCTCTCCCCCCTCACTTCCTCACTTCGTTAATTTACATATGTTTAATACGGCCCGTCAAAAATGTGTAAATTTTCTTTTCATTTTTTGTTTGGGAGTAAAGTCTGGTGATCCGCAGTCCTTTTAAAAGGGCTGTAGTGAAATAATTTATTACATGGAACCTTAAATTGGTCTGTTTATATATATATATATATATATATATATATATATATAACTTATTTTTGAGGGAGCGCACACACGTCATTCACAAATATTCGCTGACATGATGACGTCTACGGTTCAATTTGATATTACGAATAAACCAAGAAAACACAGAATATAGACTAAAGAGAAAATAAATAAATTCTTAAACTATGATATCAATATCAAACTTTATATGAACATTATTTTTAGTTGCTACACGCGTTAGTATTGAGATTCTTGTTATTTGACTAATTGAAATTCACGTCAATCAGCGAAGAAATCCAAAAGTCTTTCTTTTTAACGAAAAATATGCTTTCCTACATAAATCTCACCTGTATTCCATTTTTTCATCAAGTAAACCACCTATTGATTCTTGGGAAACCCAAGCACTTGAAATTAATGTTTGTGGTAATAAGAAATAATATCATAAAAAAAACTTACTTTAAAAAATAAAACGTTACACGGATGTCATAGAATAAATTTCAACTCGTGAGTAGAATTACCTGTAGCCTGGTATAAGGCCAGCAAATCGACGTGATATCGATTCTGCAAGTATTTGGAAAAGTTCTGGAGAAATGCTTGAGTTCACTATTTACATTATTCGGACTATTGTCCTCATCTTTGTCGCCAATAGTCCGAATAATGTAAATAGTGTACATAATACCTCATCTCAGAAATATAGACAAATGCTTGAGTTATGACGTCTCGATACCTGACTCACACCTGCCTGATATGTCTAGATAGCGGGTTTTACATATGAATAGATGGCTCCACGACAGCCATTCGCTACAATTCTCGAGAATATTCATCAGAACGATTCTGTGACACTTGGTGTATTATGCCACTGGAATAAGCCATGTTTTTTGGAGTACATACAGTCCAAGAATTGTTGCAAATGGTCACGACGTTCTGAAAGATAGCAAGAACTGGAAAAAGACAAACTGACCTAAAACATACAACGTGAACGCATCCCAAACATTTATTGAATCTGTTTAAGACCTTTTTGGGAAATGTAGTCCATAATCTCACAGTGTCTGCGACTCAGCATCAACCACCTGCTACCAGTCCTTCCGATTCCAATTAACGATGTCAAAATCTACGCGATGTTAACACTGGTACTTTGCTGGAATTTTGGGCCCTATATCATCTGCAAGCTAAACAAGACTGAACTAACCTATTGGATATACGAAATCTTCCTTGAATGCAGAAATGATATTCACCAATGGCGCTTGTCTGTAACGACAGAAAATTCCACAAAATTTTTGTGACGTAGAACGATGCCATCTAACATTGCCTTTATCTTTTGCTCACCCATAACTTTTGGTACAGCAATATATTCTAAGAAAAATGATCAGTGTTTCAAGACAAAGGTGTTTATTGTTTTGGAAGGAAGTAGAATATTATTTGAAAGAATAAGAATTTTCAGTATTCTTCACATTGCAGTGTTATTCTATAAAAGATGTCTTTCTCTGATTCTCATCACTAATATCCTCTCTCTATCTCTGACATAACTAACAGGGTTTGTCCTCTTCTTCCAACAAATCTACCACGGGAATATATGACTGGCTGTCTAGTCAGATTAATTGGCAATTGTACATTCTCATCGGCCGAAGACTATCCTGGGACAGATGAATTTTGATAACTTGCATACTTGATTGCTATCATCCGGCTTACTAATTGAAATATTGTGACTTAGAAATTTAACTGTCTACTACAATTTGATCCCGGTGTGTTTTTCTCCTTTAAATCAGAACGACTACCAGTGGCTATTCTATTGATCATTTTCACTATATGTATGTCGCTATGTATGCATGTTTTGCGCATGCGTTCGCGCGCACACACACACAAACACATGATGGCTAATATATTGTTTCTTCGTATAAGCATCACTTGATACTACACCGTAACACAAGTGTGCCACACGAATAATGTCAGCCAGGGACCCATACTCTGTTTTATATTATTGTAAAATTTCATTGAGTCTGATTAACACTTTTGGCTAGGCCCATCAATAGAGCTTTAAGCACACAAATATTTAAGTGAAGTTATTGTTTTTTGTTTTTCAGGAAAATCCTTGCACAAGACAAATCATACTCACCAAACAACGAGAGAATTTACCTAAACATTCGCCTCTACTTTTGGAGGTATTCGAAATTGCCGGTGTAATATTAATGTTTTTTTCCAAGAGAGTTCGTTACAAAATGACCAAGGATCAAAAAATCAAGTACATCACCGAATTGTTTATCCATTGACAAAATTATTTGAATCAAAGATGGAACGCTAACAAATCCTATCATTCCTCAATAGAATATACCTAAGATTAATGGCAGCTGAACTAAGATAAGTGAACTAATTTATATGAATCACGCACGCATGCACATATTTTACCTGTAACATTATTATAGTGGATAATCCGTATTTGAAGTAGACGTCCCATTTTTATTTATCAAAGAATATGTCTATTTTTCTTGGTTCCAATCTGGTGTAGGAATGAAGATTAAAAGTTAAAGTAGGGTGAGGCTAGTTTACATTATCCTAAACCTAGCTAATCCGATTCACGACCCATTCATCCATTTGCTCATTCAACAAAAGAACTGATCAGCGATATATCACAATACCACATATTCACAGGGAACAAAGAGAAACATCTATGATATGAAAATTTTATAATATCCAAATGTTCTTATTAATCATTGTTTAAAGATCTAGTGTAGGAACGGCTACAAAACATTTACCCATCCCCATTTTATAGGCAGAAGAGCACTGATTTTCGAATCTTCCTTAGCGTCTTGTAGCGTTTTGCCTTTCTTAACAAATTTTCCGTTTTCGCAATGTGGAATAATTAGAAACAATAGTGACAAAAACAAAAGCGTTGGGGAACTGAATGAAATCGGCTGAGATGTGCATCTAGGTACGTCTAGACACCCGGAATTTGAAAACTAGCACCCTTAATCTTCAACGTTTCCTCGCGCTGCATAATTGTAAACAACTTTTACGTTTATATTTTCACGACGCACCCTACATATATACATATATATGTATATATAATTCCATCAATAACAAGATTACACTGATGAAATCGTTTAAAGGACGAAACGCATAACATGAATTATTTTAACATTTACATTCAATTATTTTAATAATTTCACCCCAAGCAAGGCAATAAAAACACTGAAGAGCAAAGGGTTTACTGAGTATTACAGAATATGGGAAAAAACACTATTAAGACGAGAGAACAATAAAAGAAAAAGAACCAAGAAAATAGAGATATCAATTTTCACTGAATTTAATTTTTTGAAGGTCAAAGTTGACTACGAAAAGATAATTAAGAGAGAAGAAACTGTTAGCATAGAACTTACGGTCATATCTAGCCATTTCAAATGTAAAATGATGAAATTCTGCGGCAAAAGTAGTACTCTGCTTGAATTCATAAAATCTAAGAACCACAGAGGAAAGTTCATCAGAACAATTACTATAGATTTATTTATAGAAGCACAAGGAGGCTACGTTACGGGGGTGGAAAAGTGACTGAAGCATAGATGACAAGTTAGGACCAATAATATTTCAGATTAGATTTTATCAAGTTTCTAAATGTAAAACAGGATCATCAGACTAGATATGGCAGCAATATTCAAAGTAATGACGAATGGCAGACATGTACATATTTAAGATCTTTCCCCTTTGTGCCATCAGAATACTTTAGTCCGAAAGAAGATTGACCCTTCAAGACTACTTTCATTTGGCGATTTAATAAAAAAGATGGAATCAGTTTAAAAAATCGGTCAGAAATACCACAACCTTTCAACTTGTGAAGAAGTCCAAGATGCCAAACCCTGTGAAATGCATTCGAGATATCCAAAGCTTCACCACTCTTATCGAAAATTTGATAGACCCTTTTAGCAATAATCGTTAACAGAGCAAAAGTTGATTACAGTAGCGAAAAAAGAATACCTTGCAAGGTGAGATGTTTAACCAATTCAGTTAACTAGAGCCCAAAAGGCGTACAATAGTTTTGCGGTATGCTATATTTATGGTTAAAAGTACTCAATACCAGGGTTTGAATGCGTGTAAATATAAGACTTGACACAAAGGCCAACACTGATTGGCGACAGTGTGTTTCATGTTTAAATGCAATCTTTAGACCATGTGTGTTGTGAGGTAATTTGACTATATATGCTTGTTAAAGAGGCATTATGAGAAGCAACGCCTGGTATTTCCAGTTTATATTCTATTATCCTAAACATTATTGGCTAAGCGATAACGGTTATATTTTAAATTATACTAAAGGCTATTGTGCAAAAATAATTGTGAGTTCGAATGCGCTTATCTGTATCTCTTCCATTCCGTTTGTTAACTTTTCACTCATTATTTATTATGATTAGTTAGGGTATTTGTATTTATTCATTAATTAATTGTTGATGATTATTATTATTAAATTTATTTACTTATTAATTTTCCAGAATTTTTAACTTCAAGAACGCTCATGAATATAATTCAGGCTAAGCGAAAGTAAAGGCAAATTATAACATAGGCGAAGTGATGTAATTTAATGTTTAATAACCGAAAGTGAGTAAATTTTTTTGAATTTTTTTTTTAAATCTGAAATACTGACGTTTTTACTTCTGTTTATAAATACTTGTTGCAAAAATAAAATCGTTACATTTGTTTGATAAACTCTATCAGAGGACAAAACGCGTTGTCTAATTTAAGTGTTCCTTTTGTCTTTATTCATATTGTCCTTTTACATATATATATTTTAATTATATACATGTATTTATGTACGAATGCATGTATACATTTTGGGGGACACCCTGTATCGAAATCTCCTTAGGAAAATGAGTTTATTACATGTTAACTAATGTATGAGTGCCGTCACTTTGATCAATAACAAATAATTCATTTAAAGCATTTACTCATAAAATCAAGTAGAAATGAATCAATAAAAGAGAACGAAAGGTTCCGTATAGATCAATGACATTCTTTTAGATAATGTCCTCGGAACAGAACCATGATTCTCTGTAAGGTTGTCTAATCATCGAAGAATGCATTACTTAGATTTGTAAGAAGCCTTTATCATGTATGCTAACGTCGAAAGTCGCCTGTTTTGTTTGCAGAAAATAAAACTCTTATTTTTTTATTGTTTTTTCCCAATACAAAAAAGTATGTTTCTTTCATTCTAATTTAAGAAATCAGCTAACTTCAAAATATTTATCAAAGATGAAAAATATGGCCAACCAGTGAATGTCAAGAGTTTATTCATTCGGCTTGAATTTTAAGAAATTTGTTCTTACGGCTTTTTTGGTACAAACACAATTGTTTGAATGAAACGAAAACATTCTAAACATAAATAATTCATAGCGTTATCAGAAGACGTAAAAGCGATTGGCGTGAGAAAATCATGACGATGGTGGATACAAATATTAAATTAAATCCGAAGGAATTCGGTTGCCAAGATTTTTTGTAAAGGGACATAGAAAGTTACTGGAACATCGTCGTCAGATTAGATATGAGATTATATGGGCACATAGCCGAGTGGTTAGGGCGTTCGTTTTCTGACCATGAATCTCACCATGGTCGATTTGTCTGGAAGGTAATTTCTTGGCTTCTTGAGGATGCCTTGTGTGCTTAGAATTAATCCTCACGAAAATTAGTTTATTACACGTAAAGTAATGTGTATCGGTCTGGAGGAGACGATTCCTGAAAAAACATACCACGGGTTGACCCAAGCCTTAGTAGACCGAACTCTTGGTTGTCCGTCGATGGTTGTACTAGCACGAAGTCAAAAGTCATTGTGACCGAGCGTTTGAGTGTGCTTGCCTTGTTCAGATACACCCCCAAACTGTAATGTCCATTCAGCATAGTTTCAATATAAACCACAGGTGCACTCTGAACAAATACAGATGTGCCTGAGCCTAGAAGACTGGCATATTATTGGATACGAGTGGTTGCGACATTTAGATATATGATATAAACTAACCAAAAAGTATAGGAATTTTGAATGCAATATCCAGAACAACGGATATATTTTCCATTGTCCCTTGAGAGCCATTTCATTGACATATTTTTCGAACTGTTGTACCTTCTGTGCAATAATATATATATATATATATATATATATATATATATATATTAGAACAGCATATAATTTTTCTATATATCAAGAACAATTTCTTTTGGTGGGGGAGAATATATGACAAAGTGGGAAAAAATTAGTGTGACGCATTTCGTCCCTTAGGACTTGATCGGACTTAGTTTATTTACTTTGATGTAACTACACATGCTCAGGGACGAGAGACGATGGGAAATTTAAATTTAAAATTAATCTTTTTTTTAATATATATTTTTTGTGTATACAATCTAGTGTATTTCGTTTAGATTCTTTTTCTTTTTGTTTCCATCATCTTTTTTTTATTAAATGTCACGCACTGTAATAGCAGAAAATGTGCCAAGAATGATGAAACGTTGTAAGAATGCAAATTTAGTGTGGATATTCATCTTAATGAACTGCATTCTCTTTTAATTAGTGTAACATTTTTATATCAAAATTGCGGACAGTCTCGTGACGCTGAACAGTTAATCTTTTGTTTTGTATTGGTTAAGTCTTTCATTGATTTAGACGTAGTTTTGACAATTTTTATGTTGAGTTTAGATAAATTCATTTTGATTGTAGTTGGATAGATTTAGTGGGTAGAACAATGTATATTTATTTTCATTCGTTTGGTTGGTCAGAAGTGGCCGCTTTTTTATTTTGGAATAGTTTATATGAAATAGTGCATTAGAGAGTCTTGAAAATGTTTTCAATGTGTTTCTCTTCGTATAAATACTGAGGGCTGCAAATTCTGAATGCTCTTAAGTAAAATCCAATGATTATACCGGATTTTATTTTTATGACAGGAATAGACAATTATTAGATCATTTTATTAGTTAATTTTCAGCGGACACTAAATTTTAATGTTAATGTGGGTAGCATGATATCTAGGAAAAGTAAAGTATTGTTTTTCTTCAATTTCTTACGTAAATTCTATTGTATGTTTGGCTTTGTTTAGTTTATTTACATATACGGTAAAGCAGTATTAAGGGGATATATTAATAGAATATTATTAATATATCGGAAGTATGTTGATGGTTTAGGTATTCCCATCATTGACAATTTTCACTATTCTTCACGCATTTGTGATAATATTCTTTTAACATAAATTGGGAACAAGCAACATTAAAGCTAAAAAGATAGTGTTTAAAAATCAAGAAACGTAAGAACTAAAATCAACGGATTATCGCTGTTGCTTCTCTTTGAATTAGAGCAGTAGAATGTTGTTTTCGTACATTCGATAACAAGATTATCGATAGATTTCCCAAAAACAAAGAAATTATTTAATTAATTTGCAAATATATTATTTTTGCGTCTGAATATCGGGAATGGGGAATTATCATCATCCTACGGATTAAAGCGTCGGTTCGTGAATTTGGTGATATAATAATTGTGAGTTCAATCCCTGGGCTGGACAATGTCTAATTGGGCTCAGTGGAAATTGAGCAAAATCTGAACAGTACTAACAGTGTGATAACGACAACAAACATAAAGGCAATAGTCTGAATGCAAATAAATATATCATTATTTTTTTTATTTAATATTTTCTCAAATTTCCTTCGTAACCATTAACGTTTTCAAAGTATATATATATATATATATATATATATATATATATATATATATATGTTGTGTGCGATGGATAGAATGTTGTCCAAACGACGCAAAAATAAAAATAGCCCAGACATCCCATTTTAACAGATATATTTACCAAAACTACACAAAAATATTTTGAAATACTAAAGGGTAAATTTATTGAATAAAATCGCTTCAAAATTGGGTTCAATCACGGCCTGCACACAACTCCTTCATCTCTTCTGGACAGTCTCCTTTTTTAGGTCGGTGAATACTGCCATAATCCTTGCCTTCAGTTCATCTTTGGTGTTACATGTTTTTTTTTCTCTCGCTTAACTGTGTCCCACATATAATAATCAAGGGGATTGTAGTCTAGGGACTTATGTGACCAGATGTAAGGGGTTATGTAGTCACATATATTGCCTGACACTCATGATTGGTTCTTACTACTTGTATGGCAAAGGACAGATTCCTGTTGTTAGACACAGGGTCTTCCAGCAGCCACCCTCGTGACCTAAGGCAACACTATCCCCTCAAGAAACTCAGTGTAGAGTTTGTGGCCATATGGGAAGATGAATCGTGACATAACGTCGCCAATACTTGTTATCACTCCAAATTCTATGATGTTGACTGGATATATCATCCATCTCTTTTTGAATCTTCTGCACTGACACTCAAACACACTGTTCGTATTGGAGCTTCTGGTGTGATTTCCAAGTAATGCAACATGCCGTTTCCAAGTTTCTGGCAGAGTGAATTGGATCATTGTGCTCTTTTTCTCAAAGACGGTATCCAACTGGTTCTGCTGTACTGAAATATATATATATATATATATATATATATATATATATATATATATATATATAAAATCCATAAGTAGGTATTTTATTGTAAAATATTGAAAAGATAGATCCACGAAGAGAACTCAATGTATTGTATACAGATTAATATCTTTTTATATATATATATATATATATATATATATATATATATATATATCAAGCATGTGGTGCAGTTCAATTTACAATACATGAATCATTCATGCAAAAAAACAGATATAGAAGTTAATGACCATTTATAATGGCCATTTATATCTTTTACTTCTATATCTGTATTTTGTATGAATGATTCATGTGATATATATATATATATATATATATATATATATATATATATATATACACACACACACACACACACACACACACATATATATATATATATATATTATAAATTAATTGATTTAAAATATGTTTTTTTCCGCTACACAGTTCCAACCATGTTTTAAAAAAAGAAGCTAAAACCCTGAATTTAATTTTGCAATTAAAAAAAGCATTAGTTCCATTTCATCTTCAAGCGAATTTTGGAGTAACTTTTAAAAATTACCGGATTTTAAAGACACAGCTAAAATCACGTTTCCATGGTTACAGAATATTCTACTTAAATTGAACAAGGGATGTCTAGATTTTCCATATGTCAGTATCATTGTATCAGTTATTAGCTACAATTTGGTAAGGGGTAGGGATGTATTTTACAATGAAACCTAACATCAGTTGAATGGATGTCGTCTGGATTTAAAAAAAAATTGTTAACGGTAAAAAAATTTCAACGTCATTTTTTAAATTTAAAGATTTTCGTTTTTTTTTTTTTTCCTAATACTTTTTATTTAACTACGATTTGAAATATTCTCCTTTTTAATTTTTATTATACTATATTCTTTTTAAGAACAGTTAAACGTATTAGAATCCATTATATTTTGTAGGATTATTTTAACATCAAGTTTAAGTATGTATATGAGGTAAATTTTTTTTTTTTTAAATTTATGACTATGACGGCAAAAATGGTTACTTAATTTCACTGATTTAGTAAACTTTAATTTTATATATAAACCTAGTAAGATAATGTTTCTCATGTAAGTACTAAGGACATGGGTTATTCAAAAGCTTACATCTTATGGCATTTCAGATTAATTTTATTTTACTATAGGTGTTTTTTTTTTATTCTTTTTAGTGCGTGTAGTATTATTTAAAAGAAATTTAGGTTAGAATTCATTCAATTTAACTACAATTTTAATTACAATTTCAAAATTACAACTTTAAAATTTTAAAATTTTAAAATATTTTCATTGTTTAGTTTTAATAGACTATATTACTTTATAACAGAAGGAAAATTACTCATAGTAAGTAGAATTATTTTTCCATATCAAAGTATATGTAAATTACAATTTTTTTTTTATCTTACAGCACACTATGAAATAAATACAAATGATATAGGTTTGTACAGAGACGATGGGCTTATGGTTATTAGAAACTCAACGAACTTCAAAATAGATAGAATTAGAAAGCTATTATATAAAGAATTTAAAAGCATGGGCTTAAAAATTACGGTTAGTACTAAATTAAAAAAAGTAGACTTCCTAGATATAACTTTAGATCTAAATAAAAATACATACACACCTTATAAAAACCCAACACCAATCCTTTATATATACATCCTAAATCAAATCACCCCCATCTATAATTAAACATATACTTTGTTATCTATCAGTAAACGAATTAGTACAAATTCAGCAAACGACAAGATTTTTTGATGAGCATATTTTGCTATAATAAGGCTCCAAAAGATAGTGGCTACAAAACCCCAATGCTTATATAAAAAATGAAAATGGAAAGCATAGAAAAAACAGATGTGAAAAAATTATTTGGTATACTCCCCATATAACCAAATGGTAAAGAACAGATTAGGACATAAATTCCTCGCATTAATAGTCAAGCATTTTCTTAGTGAATATAAACTAAGTACTATTTTCAATAAAAACACACTAAAATTAAGTTATAGCTGTACAAAAAACTTAGAAAAAATCATTAAGAACCATAATGCTAATATCGTAAATAAACACTTATACCAAAACCAAAAAAGTTTAGACAATGGAAAAATTAAGATAAAAACGGATGGAAATAAACAAAAACTATGTAACTGTAGAAACCCTCAAAATTTCCCATTACAAAATAAATGTCGCACTGAATCATTAGTATACCAATGCAATATCTCTTCGATTGAAAGTCCTGATAACATAAAAATATATATAGGTTGTACTAGCCATGAATTCAAAAAAAGATTCAACCAACATCAAACTTCATTTAGAATAAATAGATATAAAAATCAAACATCTCTCTCAAAATATTTCTGGCATCTAAAAAGAATCAAATAAAACGCATACAGTAAAATGGAAGTTAATAAGAAAAATAGAATTTGTAGATCATTAAACGACCCGTGTCCTCTATGCATACAAGAGAAACAATATATTACTAAGGCAAAAAAATAAAAATTTACTGAATCAGAGAAATGAAATAGCTATTATATGCCGTCATTGTCAAAAAATTTTCCTTAAATAATATATATAAAAAAAAAAAAAGTCTATTTGAATGGCAGTGAAAATGTTTTTAAACTTGTATTTAAAATTTAAAATTGGATTAAAACGTATTCAAACATAAGCACCTTTTAAAAATTGTAGTTAAATAAAAATGTATGGAAACCGAAACACCTCTATAATAAATGTACTACAAACACTTGAATGAATCCAATAAAACACCTACTGAAAAATGAAATTATAACAAAAGCTAGATGATGTAAGGTAATGTATGACCCATTGTTCTTTGTACATACATATGAAACTTTATTACTCAGGTTGAATATATTTAAAATAAATAAATTAATTAATTAATACATAAAGTTTACTAAGGTGGAAATTGACTAAGATAGTTTTGTAGTCTATGCCATTTATATTACTTAAATAATATTTAAATATAATAGTTAAAAAATTGTAATTTACATATACTTTGATATGGAAAAATAATTTTACTTACTATGAGAAATTATCCTTCTGTTATAAAGTAATATATTCTATTAAAACTAACAATGAAAATATTTTAAAATTTTAAAGTGGTAATTTTACAATTGTAATTAAAATTGTAGTTAAATAAAATGAATTCTAACCTGTTCTTTGTACATACATATGAAACTTTATTATTTAGGTTACATATATTTGAAATAAATAAATAAATTAATTAATAAATAAAGTTTACTAAATCTGAGAAATGACTTAGCTAGTTTTGTAGTAAGTGCCATTAATATTACTTAAATAATATTTAAATATAAAAAGTTTAAAATTATAATTTATATATACTTTGATATGGAAAAATAATTTTACTTACTATGAGTAATTTTCCTTCTGTTATAAAGTAATATAGTCTATTAAAACTAACAATGAAAATATTTTAAAAGTTTAAAGTTTGTAATTTTAAAATTGAAATTAAAATTATAGTTAAATTGAATGAATTCTAACCAAAATTTTTTTAAATAATACTACACGCACTAAAAAAAGAAAAAAAAAAACACCTATAGTAAAAATAAAATTAATCTGAAATGCCATAAGATGTCAGCTTTTGAATGACCCATGTCCTTTGTACTTACATGAGAAACATTATATTACTAGGTTTATATATAAAATAAAATTTTATTAAATCAGTGAAATTAAGTTACCATTTTTGCCGTCATAGTCATCATAAATTTAACAAAAAAAAAATGTAACCTCATAAAGATATTAAACTTGAATTATTACATAAAATTTACTAAATCTGAGAAATGAATTAGATAGTTTTATAGTCTGTTGTGGCACCCTGCATTATTAGAAAAACTAAAAAGAAATATTCATAGAAATATGATTTAATTTTTATTCGGTTTATTAACCAGTTGTTAGTTATTTAGACGAAGAATAATTGAGTTTTGAGAATAATTCTCTAATTGTATTTAGGCGATCCTAAGGGAAGAAGAAGGAAAAAAAAAAAAGAAAGAAAGAAAAAAGAGAGGGAGATGGATAATGCAAAAGAGATATCTAGGCCAACGCGCCAGGGAAATTTCACGAACAATAGAAATTGTTATTTGAAAGAATAAACTTTAGAGGTAAAAAAAAAAACAGACATAATACGAAAAAGTGGATGAACATACATACGATTGATAAAAATATCAGGTCAAAACACCTGGACTACTTTTGTGTCCACGGAATGTGGGAGCTCATTATCAATTTGGAGAAATGGGATTTTTAGAACAATGGAAAAGAAATATTAATCAAAAAGGGGTGTCTTTTGGGTGAGAGGTGACCGCTGGAATTGTATACAGTTTGACCAGCTCTAGAGTTGAAGATTAGAACCCAAAAACGATGATAAAGTGAAGATATTTTCAATTCAGATAATTAAGATTTGGCTATCAGGCCTGAGCGAAAATAAAGGAATGAAAACAATTGTTTTGGCTCACAGAAAGCGCCAGACAAGACGAGAAAAATTCTTCCTGAAGTCACATCTAATTAGCGGCGGGCTGTTTTGACAAAAGCCAAAAGGTGAGAAAGGCCGAGATTGTCATTTTCGTGCGTGCGAAAAGGGACAATTTGGATTTTGTTTTTTAAACAAGGTGTTCTTCCCCAGAACAGAGCCCCGGATGACCACGCCCGATTGGAGACGTCACGAAGGAAGGGGGACGCCCAACCAGAATCTCATTGGCCGAGAGCGGTCACGTGATATGCGAGAAAGAGGGAAAGGACGCTCGACCAGGACCCATTGGTCGAAAACGGTCACCTGACATACGAGAGACCGGGAGAGGTGGGTGTGCGCCTCCCCCCCAGAGGCACTGTGAGGAAGTAGGGGTGAAAGTAAGAGCGATAATGGGAAATCAGAAATAATGCGACTTTTGGAATTATCAAAGAAAACCCTGACGCCGACAGACCCACCCCAGTTTGTTGCGGCGTCAATAAAAGCAGAACCCCAACCGACAGAAATCAGAGTTGTGGGGGTGGAGGGCCAGAGCAGTTGGAACGCGGGCGGCAGGCCCGGTTCACTCGCCCTTTGCGGGCAAGAGAACCCGGAATGAAGAAATTCGTCCAGCCAAGTCGAAGAGAAGTTGCAGCGCTGAAGCCGAAGAGAAGTTGGAGTTGCAGGCCAAAACAAGCAGAAGAGTTCAGCCCCGGACGACAGAGAGCTCAGTTCAGCCCCGGACGACAGAGAGCTCAGTTCACCTCAGACGGCAGAGAGAAGTGTTCGGACCTTGGCGAGAAGAGTTGCAGGGCGGACGAAGAAGAAGTTACTTGCAGTTGCGCATAGAAGAAATTGAAATCAAACCAAGTCTAAGAACAGAGATTCGTCCAACCCAAATCGAAGTGAAGAAATTCGTCCAACTCAAGCCGAAGTGAATAAGCTCGTCCAACTCAAGCCGAAGAGAAGAATCAGCCGTGAACGACTGGTAGAGATTAGCGCCCAGTGTCGAAACCAAACCACACTCCGACATACAAATTTCTAGAGAGTAGGCAACTCGATGTCTTTAAATTGTATGGTAGAAGCTTGGTGCCACAGTCCACAAAACGGGTCGGGAAGTAAGAATAATTTTTATGTAACGAACATTAGATATAAAAGGTTGTTACCCTTTTTTATCAGTAATTTTTGGCCTCGTGAGTTTTTCTTTTACTTGTGTGTTGCCGTCCCGTCGAACTCAACTTGCATTACGGCCCCAATCCCTGTTTGATCCCGTCTGTCTAAGATCTGATCACAACGTGGGTAGGCAGACCGGAGATCAGTACAGTTACCCTAGTAACCAGGTGTTGGAAGCGAGTTGGGAACGGCGAGGCTGGTAATCATCTAACCAAAGGGTTGGAGCGTCACACTTGGAGCAGCGAGGAGCGAACAGCTGACGCCGCGGCAAAAAACGTCACAACTGGTGCTGTCCGTGACAAGGATCGACCCTTGGGCGGCTACATCACGTCACGTCACAATTGGAGCCGCGAACGAGATCGAACGACAGAGTCGAGGCTGCGACCAGGGGGGTCGACGTCACAGTTGGTGCCGTGACCAAAGGATTCAACCCTGAGACAACCACGTCACATCACATCGATCGACCGCCGTTGCTGAAAATTCAAACAGGACTCAAAACGACCCGGGACCGAAAGGAACGAGAACAGAATTGTCTGTAAGGTAGGACACTTTTATTTTATTTCCCAACCTCGATTGTTGCTGCATAGATTGTCTTTCTCTTTAGATATGTCAGACTATGATTCAGATAGAGCAGTGGGGGTGAAGAGGAAGTAAGACAGGGGTTGTCAGTTGATTTAAGAAAGCTGTTAGGTGGACCGAGGGTCCCAGTATTTGACGGCAGCGGGAAAGAATTTAAAACTAGCTGGCAATCCTGGAGAAGAGCTGAATTATCTACGAGCTTTCAGACCAAGAAACCCTGTATTTGGCATACGATGCCACAAAGGGAAAGCATCTGAGTTCGTGAAGGAGCTCTTGGAGAGTCAACCCCACTTGTCTTGGGAAGGGTTAAAGGGACTGTTGACCAAGGAATTCGCCGACGAGGGCACAGCCATAGAGGCCATGAGGGCCCTCCTAAAACTGACACAGCTGTGGGATGAAACCCCGGAGAATTGGGGCCCCGAGCAGGGAAGCTGTCGTCATTGGCATTCCCCGAAGTGGTCAGAGACAATGCGGTTATGCAGGCCCAACTGGCGGACCTGTATGTAGAGGCGCTAAGTGACGAGCGTGTTCGTCACGACGTACTAAAGAGGGACCGCTGAGACTGTCGGCAGCAATAGAGCTGGCCAAGGAGAGCCAGGGCGTATGGGAAAAGGTGAAGAGGTGTGGGAAGAAGCAGATGCCAAGTCAGGAGGCTGGAAGAAGGGGGTTAGGCGGAGGATCCCCCGCGTGGAATCAGAAGGTTAAAGTAGAGGTGGATCGGGCTGAATTATGGGAAGAAACCCCAATAGAAAGGCATGGTCGACCAGGCATGGTTTTATAAGCCCACGCCGGGTCGATACGGGCTGGTCTGCTGGATCTGGGGCACGAGGACCACAGGGCGGCGGAATGTCCGACGAAGTGGGGGTGCCCCCCAGACTTCAATCAGGACAGATGCACCAGGTGTGGTAAGAAAGGACACCTGGCCAAGTGGTGCGGGCTGAGGAAGGGTGCCCCACCGATATTAACAAAGAAGGCTGAGCCCAAGAGACCGGCCCAGGGAAGGGGGCCAGCGGGCCACCCCCGGAATTAAGAGGGAGGGTGGCCCAGTAAAAAGGGAGAGAAATAAAAGCTTGGACCAGTGGACGGGCGAACCGCTTGAATAGAGGACGGTTCCCCCAGGGAATAGACACAAGGCCAACCCAGTTGAAAAGGAAAAGGGCAAAATGTTGGACATGTGGTAGGGCGGGCCACTTTGCGGCAAGCTGTCCAACAAGAAGGTGCTGGTTTTGCAGGAGGCCAGGACACCTGAAAAGAAACTGTATCCTTAGAAACGGCCGCAGGGAGACCGGGAGAGGTCCGGCCTGGGGTCGCCTGGGTGCAGGGGTCGCAGAACTCCCACCTCATGAGAAAAATGAAGGTGATTTATTACTACCGGCACCTATGGCTGGTTGACCCAAGGGTGGGGACCCCAGGAAGAAAGCTCCAGTGTTCTCTTCGCTAACGCAAGAGAAAGAACTATCCTGTAGAGCGGAGATAGGGGTAGGGAGATGAGGGCTCTGGTGGACACAGGAGCATCTGTGTCATTGATGAGAGAGGAAACATACAGGCGGGGTGAAACGGAAGAGAAGGTTGGGAAGCGGACATAGAGGTCACACAAGCAGATGGAGCCCCCCTGAAGATAAAAGGGATGGTGAGGCTCCTGGTGAGGATTGGGAAAGTAAAAAGCACCCAAAATTTTACGTAACCCCCGACCTGTGTAATGGAGGCAATCTTGGGAGAAGATTGGCTCCGGAGCCAGAGGGCCCAGATCGAGTTTAATTCTACTGTGTTGGTGGTGAACGGCGAGAGAACGCCATTGGGATGCCCACCAGAGGAAGAGATAACCATAGTGGTGGAGGAAGATGTAAAGTTACCTCCTAGGACCGCAGTGTCGGGAAAGGGTAGGTTAATGTCAGGAAAAAAAAAGGGTATGGAGAGGACCTCTGCAGTTGGTCCCTGTAGAAGGAAAAGGGCCTAGAAGATAACGAGGTAACCCTGTGCGAAACGGTAGTGGAGGCAGCCGAGTTGGTGCCCATAATGATGGTGAACCAAGCCCAAAAGACTATAAAAAGGTTAGGAGAGGGGAGGAGATAGGAAGAGCACTTCCCTACGAACTCTGAATCGGGTGAGATTCGAGGAGGAACGAAGGAAGCTAGTAGAGCAAACAGAAGGAATCTTAGATGAAGATATATTAGCACCGGATCAATTTAGAACCAGAGTGGGGGGTCTGTTAAGGGACAATCGAGATGTGGTGGCCCAGTCAGACAAGGAACTAGGTCAGACCCCACAGTCGAAAATGAAAATCGACACCGGAGACCACCCCTGTGAAATTAAAACCCTACCGGACACCTATACATAAAAGACCCTTGTAGAAGAGGCAGTAGAGGAAATGTTGGAAGCTGGGATGATCGAAAGATCAATCTCCCTTGAGCTTCCTAATAGTAATAGTAGGTAAGAAAGATGGCGGGCACCGTTTCTGTGTAGATTTTAGAAAGCTAAATTCTATATCGAAGCCGTTGGCGGTGCCATTGCCATTGATAGACGACATTTTGGCATTATTAGGGAAGGCAAAGTACTTCTCTACGTTGGACTTGAGGTCCGGGTATTGGCAGGTAGCCCTGGATGAGGCTGACAAAGGAGAAGGCCGCATTTGCGTGTCACCTGGGACTGTTTCAGTTCAGGGTGATGCCATTCGGTTTAGCTAATGCCCCAGGAGTCTTCCAACAGCTAATGTCAATAGTGTTAGGAGGATACGAGAGCTTTGCCATGGCGTATTTGGACGATATCTTGATATTTTCGGAAACAGTGGAACAACACTTTTTTCATTTAAGACAAGTGTTGGGAAGGTTAAGGAAACACGGCTTAAAATTAAAATTGTCAAAGTGTCAGTTCCTGAAGGAAGAGACTAGGTATTTAGGCTTCGTCATAAACGGAGACGGTATTAAACCCGACATGGATAAGGTAAAGGTCATAAGGGAAATGCCAGAGCCTAAGACAGTGAGGCAGGTAAGAGGTTTTATAGGAGCTATAGGCTACTACCGACGCTTCGTCCCGGCATTTTCAAGAATTGCCATACTACTAGTAGCCCTGACGAAGAAATACGCTAGGTTCAAGTGGACAGAGGACTGTCAACGAGCATTTGATTCGCTAAAGGAACAGTTGACAACCGTCCCACTGCTGACGTACCCAGACCTCAGCAAGCCCATGATATTATACACGGATGCCAGTGAGCAGTGTGTAGGGGTACTTACTCCAGCCGTGTCCTGATAAGGAAGGACCAGTGCCAGGCATACCAGAGGAAGTACCGATATACTTCCTCTCCCATAAGCTCTCAGAGACACAACAGAGGTGGCCAGTAATAGAGAGGGAAGCATATGCCATCATGTATGCTCTCCAAAAACTGGACTACTATTTGAATGGTGCGGTCTTTACTAAAAAACAGACCACAAACCTCTGCAGTACCTATTGCAGGCAGAGGACAAATAATAAGAAAATTCAACAGTGGGCACTTAAGTTAAGTGGCTACCACTGTAAGATAGAGTATTTGGCAGGAAAGGAAAAACACGTGCGCAGATTTACTCTCAAGAATACCGAAACAACTGGAAGAAAGATCTGTAAAGAGCAGGGGTAGATGATAAAGCCTATAGAATAGGGAGTAATTAACTCTAATAAGCTAAAAGATCGCCCTATGTTAGAATCGGACGAAGAAGGGGACGCCCAGATAATAACCAATCCCTACTGGACAGAAGGAATTGAAAAGGAGCAAGCAGACAGTGAAATAGCTGCTCTGAGAGAGAAGGTGAAGGCAGGAGAGACCACCAAGTATGCCATAATAGAGGAAAGGCTGTATTATCTCTCAGGCAGGGATGAAGAAGTCAAGCCCAAGTTGTATGTGCCCAAAAGTTTAAGACCAGAGATATTGGAACAGTGCCACGAGAGGTTGGGTCACATGGGAATTGATAGGACATGTGATCTCATAGGAAGAAAGTACTATTGGCCCAAACTGTACGGAGAGGTCACTAACTATGTTCGGAGTTGTGTAGTGTACCAGTCGCAGAGCAGAAGGCAGGAAATGGCACCTTTGAGGAGACAGACGTACCAAACTTCCCTTCGAGAAGGTGAGTATGGATGTATCAGGACCATATGGGGGAAACTGCACAAGGAAACAACTATATAGTGAGTTTTGTCGATTGGCTAACAAATTGACCTGAAGCATTTGCAGTGCCAGACAAGAAGGCCAGAACTGTGGCCGGGTTGATAATAAGTGAAATCTTCCCTAGGTATGGCGCTCCAGTGCAGTTGGTGACCGATAATGGCGCGGAGAATGTGAACAGCATAATGAGAGAAGTTCTGACAGGTTTGAATGTAGAGCACATAAAAACATCTCCATATCACCCCCAAGGAAATGCTAAAGTGGAAAGGTTTCATAGAACCTTGGGGAGATGTATTGGCCAAGCTGGTCAGAGAAAACACTGGAAATTGGGACTTGTATTTGACGCAGGCTCTGGCGGCCGTGAGGTTTACGATAAACGAAACCTCCAGATTTTTCTCCTTACTTTTTGTTGTTTGGCAGAGACGTGGTCCTGCCTGTGGATAACCTACTGAAGCCCCGAAGAAGGTATATGGGGAAGATCATCATCAACTATTGCTGGAACAGCAACATAAGATATTTCGTACAGGCCAGAAGAAGAATAAAGAGGGCCCAGAAGAAAAGAAAATGAGAGAGTGAATGCTGAAAGAAGGGTAGTAGAGTTGAAGGTTGGAGACCCTGTCTACTATAAAATCCACCAGAGAGAGGGAAAACTGGACCAGAGATGGGAACCGTACTACCGGATAGTAGAGCAGACGGGCCCAGTATCATATGTAATATGGGATCAAGTGGCAGGACGAGCGAGGAGGGTTCATGCCAATGATCTGAAGAAGGCTGAAATAGCTAACCTGGAAATGAGCGAGCCGAGGCCTAAGAAGACAAGGAAAAGGAAGGTAACTCTGGTTGAACCGGAAGAAATGGAGACGGAAGAAGACTCCGAGGAAGATGAGGAGAGGGGTCGACTTGGCCAGATAAACGAAGCAGTCCGAGGACAGAGTTGGAACCCTCAGCGGGGGGATTAGCGATGTTCAGTCGTCGACTGAATCGGTGCAGAGAAGACCCCGTGAGATCGCCATCACACCCCCATGTCCGAAAAAAAGGAAGAAAAGACGAGGAGGTCCAATCAAGCAGTCGAAGGCTCTAAAAAGAGGCACCCTGAACAGGACGAAGGGCCCAGCGAGTGGGAGGAGGAGGATCGAATACCCCTTTCCCAGCTCAAGGAGAGGATAAGGAACAGGAGAAATTTAGACATAGAGTCGAGAGGTATTGAAGACATTCAAGGCGAAGACTCTAAACAGAAAGAAGAATCAGGGGATGAAGAAGGGGACAAAACACCCTTGGACGGAAGTTAAACACAGAAAGAAGGTTAGAGGTTGAGCAGGAGTCACCTCGGAAGATGAGATCAAGGAGGGTGAAGAACCCCAAATCTCAGTAGAACAAAAGGGCTGTGCAGAATAGAAGCATTTAGTGTCGACAGATAACGACACTGGCTCATCCAAGAACCTACTGACTGACTGCGGTGGATGTGGATGGAGGGGATGGAGTCGCGGGCTGCACCTCACGAGGGACGGAAGAAGATTATTGGCATTGTTGATTGGCCATCAGTGGTGTCATGAAGTACGACCTTTAGAGTGAGCGCCACGCACACCTGACCGAACCATTCTGTCTGCTAGAGGTTAGTTAGAGGAGGGAAGAGCTGAACTTAGTAAGGAATTATAGGATAATTGAGTAAAGAATTGTGAAAGTACTATAATGCCCTAGGATGTGTGACCTTGTTAGAAAATAGGCGACTATTGGTTGTGATATCTGTTCCGTTGTTAGATAGCGAGAGTACATTCGAGATATACCAGGAAGAAGAAAGATATGAAGAAAAAGATTCAATCATAGAGATGATTGGTAGAGGCTTAGTCAATTGTACAGAAATATGGGAGCCGATAGTGAAGAGATTCTCTAATGTTACCTTAAATAAGATGCCAGTATTAATGAAGCCAATAGAAAAGATCGATATGGATCAATTAAGAGATAAGTTAAGTGCGTTGGGAAACGAAGGTGTGGCTTGGGAAGACGATGAGCAGATCGCGATAAGTTGGTCAATAGTAATGGGTACATTCCTAGTTATAACCATCGGGGGTGTATTAGTATGGAAGGTTAGGAGTAAGAGAAGATTAGCGAACGACAATCTAGTTAGCATGCAGCAACTCGAGAGGGAGATGCCGAGCAGTGTTCCTTACTCAGACAGGACTGGCGAAGAAATTGCCGAAAGACCAACGGAGGAGGCTGGCGTGAGACCACCACGTGCGGCGGAAAAACCTCCCACAGCGGAGAGGAAAACATTGACCAAGAAGAACAAACCATAGTAAACACATCTGCACCCACAGACACACGCACATATTACTTTTGCATGTAAAAAAAAAAAAAAAAAAAAAAATGAAAAGAACATTACATTGCATGTAGAACAAAAGAAAATGAAAAGAATATTACATTGCATGTAGAACAAAAGAAAATGAAAAGAACATTACCCTTGCATGTAGAACAAAAGAAGATGAAAAGAACATTACATTGCATGTAGAACAAAAGAAGATGAAAAGAACATTACCCTTGCATGTAGAACAAAAGAAGATGAAAAGAACATTACATTGCATGAAAAGAACATTACCCTTGCATGTAAGAAAGTAGAATAAAATTGCATGAGACAAATGCATGGTGCATGTTAAATGATGTAATTGGGTTTAGGTGTCATTTACGGGTAAATGACAAATAGGTTAGGGGAGGATTGTGGCACCCTGCATTATTAGAAAAACTAAAAAGAAATATTCATAGAAATATGATTTAATTTTTATTCGGTTTATTAACCAGTTGTTAGTTATTTAGACGAAGAATAATTGAGTTTTGAGAATAATTCTCTAATTGTATTTAGGCGATCCTAAGGGAAGAAGAAGGAAAAAAGAAAAAGGAAAAGGAAGAAAAAGAGAGGGAGAGATGGATAATGCAAGAGATATCTAGGCCAACGCGCCTGACGGAATTTCACGAACAATAGAAATTGTTATTTGAAAGAATAAACTTTAGAGGTAATAAAAAGAAAACAGACATGGTAAAAGTGGATGAACATACGTACGATTGATAAAAATATCGGTCAAAACACCTGGACTACTTTTGTGTCCACGGAATGTGGGAGCTCATTATCAATTTGGAGAAGTGGGATTTTTTAGAACAATGGAAAAAGAAATATTAATCAAAAAGGGGTGTCTTTTGGGTGAGAGGTGACCGCTGGAATTGTATACAGTTTGACCAGCTCTAGAGTTGAAGATTAGAACCCCCACGATGATAAAGTGAAGATATTTTCAATTCAGATAATTAAGATTTTGGCTATCAGGCCTGAGCGAAAATAAAGGAATGAAAACAATTGTTTTGGCTCACAGAAAGCGCCAGCAAGACGAGAAAAATTCTTCCTGAAGTCACATCTAATTAGCGGCGGGCTGTTTTGACAAAAGCCAAAAGGTGAGAAAGTGCGTGCGAAAAGGGCCAAATTGGATTTTGTTTTTTAGCAAGGTGTTCTTCCCCAGAACAGAGCCCCGGATAGGCCACGCCCGATTGGAGACGTCACGAAGGACGGGAGACGCCCAACCAGAATCTCATTAGCCGAGAGCGGTCACGTGATATGCGAGAAAGAGGAGAAAGGACGCTCGACCAGGACCCATTGGTCGAAAACGGTCACCTGACATACGAGAGACCGGGAGAGGTGGGTGTGCGCCTCCCCCCCCCAGAGGCACTGTGAGGAAGTAGGGGTGAGAGTAAGAGCGATAATGGGAAATCAGAAATAATGCGACTTTTGGAATTATCAAGGAAACCCTGACGCCGACAGACCCACCCCAGTTTGTTGCGGCGTCAATAAAAGCAGAACCCCAACCGACAGAAATCAGAGTTGCGGGGTGGAGGGCCAGAGCAGTTGGAACGCGGGCGGCAGGCCCGGTTCACTCGCCCCTTTGCGGGCAAGAGAATCCGGAATGAAGAAATTCGTCCAGCCAAGTCGAAGAGAAGTTGCAGCGCTGAAGCCGAAGAGAAGTTAAAGTTGCAGGCCAAACAAGCAGAAGAGTTCAGCCCCGGACGACAGAGAGCTCAGTTCAGCCCCGGACGACAGAGAGCTCAGTTCACCTCAGACGGCAGAGAGAAGTGTTCGGACCTTGGCGAGAAGAGTTGCAGGGCGGACGAAGAAGAAGTTACTTGCAGTTGCGCATAGAAGAAATTGAAATCAAACCAAGTCTAAGAACAGAGATTCGTCCAACCCAAATCGAAGTGAAGAAATTCGTCCAACTCAAGCCGAAGTGAATAAGCTCGTCCAACTCAAGCCGAAGAGAAGAATCAGCCGTGAACGACTGGTAGAGATTAGCGCCCAGTGTCGAAACCAAACCACACTCCGACATACAAATTTCTAGAGAGTAGGCAACTCGATGTCTTTTAAATTGTATGGTAGAAGCTTGGTGCCACAGTCCACAAAACGGGTCGGGAAGTAAGAATAATTTTATGTAACGAACATTAGATATAAAAGGTTGTTACCCTTTTTTATCAGTAATTTTGGCCTCGTGAGTTTTTTCTTTTACTTGTGTGTTGCCGTCCCGTCGAACTCAACTTGCATTACGGCCCCAACCCCGTTTGATCCCGTCTGTCTAAGATCTGATCACAACGTGGGTAGGCAGACCGGAGATCAGTACAGTTACCCTAGTAACCAGGTGTTGGAAGCGAGTTGGGAACGGCGAGGCTGGTAATCATCTAACCAAAGGGTTGGAGCGTCACACTTGGAGCAGCGAGGAGCGAACAGCTGACGCCGCGGCAAAAAACGTCACAACTGGTGCTGTCCGTGACAAGGATCGACCCTTGGGCGGCTACATCACGTCACGTCACAATTGGAGCCGCGAACGAGATCGAACGACAGAGTCGACGCTGCGACCAGGTGGGGGGGCGACGTCACACTGTGCCATTACTATTACTTAAATAATATCTAAATATAAAAGTTTAAAAATTGTAATTTACATATACTTTGATATGGAAAAATAATTTTACTTACTATGAGTAATTATCCTTCTGTTATAAAGTAATATAGTCTATTAAAACTAACAATGAAAATATTTTAAAATTTTAAAGTTGTAATTTTAAAATTGTAATTAAAATTGTAGTTAAATAAAATGAATTCTAACCTGTTCTTTGTACATACATATGAAACTTTATTACTTAGGTTACATATATTTGAAATAAATAAATTAATTAATTAATAAATAAAGTTTACTAAATCTGAGAAATGACTTAGTTAGTTTTGTAGTAAGTGCCATTAATATTACTTAAATAATATTTAAATTTAAAAAAAAAAAAAAAAAAATTATAATTTACATATACTTTGATATGGAAAAATAATTTTACTTACTATGAGTAATTTTCCTTCTGTTATAAAGTAATATAGTCTATTAAAACTAAACAATGAAAATATTTTAAAATTTTAAAATTTTAAAGTTGTAATTTTGAAATTGTAATTAAAATTGTAGTTAAATTGAATGAATTATAACCTAAATTTCTTTTAAATACTACACGCACTAAAAAGAATAAAAAAAAAAACACTTATAGTAAAATAAAATTAATATGAAATGCCATAAGATGTAAGCTTTTGAATGACCCATGTCCTTAGTACTTACATGAGAAACATTATATTACTAGGTTTATATATAAAATTAAAGTTTACTAAATCAGTGAAATTAAGTAACCATTTTTGCCGTCATAGTCATAAATTTAAAAAAAAAAAAAATGTACCTCATATACATACTTAAACTTGATGTTAAAATAATCCTACAAAATATAATGGATTCTAATACATTTAACTGTTCTTAAAAAGAATATAGTATGATAAAAATTAAAAAGGAGAATATTTCAAATCGTAGTTAAATAAAAAGTATTAGAAAAAAAAACAAAAAAAACGAAAATCTTTTAAATTTAAAAATGACGTTGAAATTTTTTTACCGTTAACAAATTTTTTTTTTTAAATCCAGACGACATCCATTCAACTGATGTCAGGTTTCATTGTAAAAATACATCCCTACCCCTTACCAAATTGTAGCTAATAACTGATACAATGATACTGACATAAGGAAAATCTAGACATCCCTTGTTCAATTTAAGTAGAATATTCTGTAACCATGGAAACGTGATTTTAGCTGTGTCTTTAAAACCCGGTAATTTTTAAAAGTTACTCCAAAATTCGCTTGAAGATGAAATGGAACTAATGCTTTTAATTTAATTGCAAAATAAAATTCGGGGTTTTTAGGTTCTATATTTGAAACATGGTTGGAACTGTGTAGCGGAAAAAAACATATTTTAAATCAATTAATTTATAATATTAATGCTCTGTAAATTTACATTGAGCACTATTTTGTAAAAATAAAATATCTATAAGAACACCGGATTTTATATCTTACTGTTCTTTCTTTTTATTTTTATATATATATATATATATATATATATATATATATATATATATATATATATATATATATATATGCATGTATGCATGTATGTATGCGTATGAGTATGTAAATGTATTTTATATATGTATTTGTGTGTCTGTATTGCTGTGTATATCTGCATATGATGTATTTTAGAATTATGAAGATGAATTAGATATATTTAATTTTTATATATTATATTTTAATTTTTCACTCTTTTTGATATATGTGATGATGATTGTTGTTATTTGACGGAAATTTTGATTTAATTCCAATGTATTTCATTGTTATCAATTGTGCTCCCCCTCCACCCCTGTTCATTGTTTTGACACTTTGTTTCCTCACACTTCTCTTCAATAATATAAATCCATGAATAAATTTTTGTGTGTCAAGCATTTTAGCATTACTTCCTGTACTCATTTAAAAAAATTTGTTTGTTTGGATAAATTTAAACCATTTTTTAATTTCGGTCTGTTGTGGTAGATATTGAAAAACTTACCCGCTGAAATAAATTTATTACCGGAGTTTTCGAGATGTGTTAAGTTTCTCCTTTCATATATATATATATATATATATATATATATATATATATATAATAATGTTAAAAAGCTGAGTTCCAGTTCCAGGTGGATTCGTTATATTCACTTCAATATGAATCTACATGTTCTCCAAGCTATGGGTTAATTAGTACAACTTGTACCAGTAAAAATTATTGTCCCCAAAGAAATCTTCCAATCTAAAAAAAAAAATAATTATGGCTGTAAACATTTGAACAGCCATAACAAAAACAAACAAACAAAAAAAAAACAACTAAAACGATCGCTCAATCAATTTATGTATCGTAATGATATCGTTGTAAAGTATATGATACTAAATCTCTTATGTGTAAAATTGTTTATCCCCCTTGGATTACGCCAGTTGATATCAACGTAAGGGTGTGTAGCTTTGAAAAAGTGAGAATCTCTGAACTTCCCTCTCTCAATGGAGCGCTTATATATCTACTTGTCATAAGCTTATCTTCGTCATCCAACTGTTTAAATGTTGGTAGTTTGTACTGATATCCTCTGTGGTCAGAATATGCAGCTGGTTGCTATGAGGTCATCTTCCACGTAAATCTAATGATGCACCTAGCTATTTGCTAGTCTGATGTAACATTGAATGCAAAGCTTACTTTAGATTCCAAGCGTTTGGTATTAACTGGCACTGTCTCAGATATTAATATATTTTTTGGAATATTTGTACAGACTATTTTTGTACATGTCTGCTTTCGGTATAACGTTGTCATTATTTTGTTTGCTTTTCAAGTAGATGTAGCAAAAACATTGTTTTTGAGAAATAATTTCCATTGCTTAGATCATCTTTAACATGTGATATTCTTTTTCTATACAATATGGCGCATTTGTTTCTTTAGAGATTAATCTTCTTACGATGAAATTTTGACTCAAATCTTATTTTTTTCTCAAATCGGGCATCAATCATCAGTTAGGAAGGAGTTTTTTAAAATTTTATTTTCATTAGTATGAACACATGTTAACCTTTTCAATTTCTTACAACTATCGCAAGTTTAGATTCTATTCTAGGTTGGATCTTAAGCAGGTTATTTGGCATTTTAATCAAGTGCCTATGTGATATCTGCGTCTATGGAGAATTGTCAGTAAGCAGCCTTTGATGGCTGAGTATTCATCATTCCTATTTGCTCATCCATTCCATATATCGAAATGGAAACACCTGCTTTGTGGCATGTGCTTTTAAATTTCATTTCGTGTTTTTCAGAAGCTCTCTTGATAGAATTTGGGCAAATACAAGTACATTCAGCCTCAGTGAGCTCATTTCTTTCTCATGAATAACTGCCGAAAATTTAAGATATTGGACCCACCTGACAATGATATACGATGCTATGCTAATATATATCCCTATCTTTCTCATTCGAAGTATATTCGTATCTATCTGAGTTTGTTGCTATCTGTCTATCTGAGTTTGTTGCTATCTGTCTATCTGAGTTTGTTGCTATCACACGGTCTGTTGGTGTCTGTTTGTGTCCCTTGCTCTCTGTTTAAGTCTTTTGGCTTCTGTCTATCTAAGTCTGTCCTACGTAATTTTATTCATGCATATATAAATTTAGAGCGATAACACGTCAGAAAATGCTTATGTTTCTTAACAATTTGTATAGATTACGGAGGTTATCTTTTGCTATTCTGTGCCTTCGGATATATATATATATATATATATATATATATATATATATATATATATATATATATATTTGGCCGAGTGGTGAAAACATTCTTTTTTTCTGACCATACCATGAGACACGAGTTAGAATCTCACCAGCGTCGATTTGTCATGAAGGTAATGACTTGATATTATCGATCTGGTGCGAAAAAAACAAAAAAACAAACAAACAAAACATACCACGATTTTACCCAAACTTTGTGAGTGAAATAGGACTGACAGAAGCCTTGGGTAGTCGACGGTGGTTGTGCTAGCATGAACTCACAAGTCATCGTGACTGAGGGTTTGAACGTACTGGCATTTTTCCGATTGTTGATAACGCTAGAAAACGCGCTCTATCCCAGAAACTATCACTTATATTTGCTCAGCATAGTTGCAGGATAAACAAGAGGGGTGTATTGTGGGTGTTGAATAAACACAAATTTGCCTAAGCAGGCGTCTACAACGGGGATTAGATAGACGCTTCGGTAGACGGCCAGCCACTATTATATATATAAACTTGTTTACGCGCACACACACACACACGCATATATATATATATATATATATATACATGGCTAATAATGCAAGACTCGTCGGTAAATCGAACTGAGTTCTCTCGGTCACTGTGTGTTTATCTAAAAATAAATACACTTAAATTCACGTGCATCCCTGCGCCAACGGCTTAGTTGTAAAATCCCCGACTGACGCCAATTCAGTCGGGTTTCGATCCTAGCTAGAGGAAACCGGATGTCTAGCCACACTGATGAGCTGTGATACAGCAGAAACAGTCTGTCTGTGGATGACACTATATATATATATATATATATATATATATATATATATATATATATATATAAAAGAGGCACGGTGGAGTAATGGATTGAGGAATCGGAGTTCGAATTCCAGTGGAATACATTGCATTCACTTACAGGGAAATGTTTGAATCCTCTTCTCCCTCCAGCTATGGGTAAATAGCAGGACAGAAAGGGTTCTATAGCCTTGGATGACAAGGAGAAGGACAACTCTGAATCCAAAACCTTCAAAAAGTAAGGATGGCCCTTCAGGAAACCTTCACCACTATAATCAAATCTCATTTGCTATACATGCGGGCTGGGGACCGCTTGTGAATTCCAAATTCCCAATATTGGAGCCGGCTCAAACCACCCTGGGTGAATGCCGTTACAAGAACAAGAAGAGAATATATATATGAAAATTCTTTATTCAACCATATTAAGGCATATTCTGTATTTATTTTAGTTTTAATCCTTTCAAGTCCACGAATTAATTTTCTTGATGATTAAAAAAAATTCCTAAATGTTTTTCAAAATAATTTTATTTTCCAAAGTAATTTCAACTTCATCTGAGAGGATATATATATATATATATATATATATATATATATATATATATTTAGATATATATATATATATATATATAAAATTTTGCTTCTCTAAACATTTTATTATTTTGAGCCGCAATAGTCTTCTATAAAAGGGTTTCCAAAATTTTACTCATAAACACAAATATATACCCCACTGAAACAAGTTAAAAATAAAATTAATTATAAACTATACTAAATTTAATGTAATCAAACAAGTAGTCTAAAAGAATTCTTCACGATTAACTAGCATCTTACAAAAGACCACCATTGTATATCAATTAAAATGTCCTTTCTGGGATTGCATCTCTGATAAAAATGTTAATACATATGTTGGTTTTACAACGGTAATGTTGGTGATACATTTTACGGTTAACTTTTATGAACATAGTTCAATCTAAGAAAATTTAAATGAACACGCATGTACACATTCAGAGTTTAAACAAATATTAGTCGAAAATAATAGAAATTAATCAAAACAATAATAGGCAAAAACTATATATATATATATATATATATATATATATATGAACTTGTTTATATATATATATACGAGCAGTATAACCTGTCTTCGACCGGAGTTTTCATTGCAGTTTAAAGTCATCCCACCCGAAAATCAATATTAGTAACAACAGTTGGGTGCAACTGAGGCACATACTCAAATGGGGATTAACAATTTGAACGAGGGGGACACTGAAAAGGGCTGTTTTGCGTTCTCAGTCTTGTTTCAGCCAAACGCGTAGCACCAGTTGAAGAGGCGTTTCTCAGCCGTTGATTCCTTTGATCCTCGTTTTCAGCCTCATGCACACAAGCGTTCAGATATGCTCTTCTGGAAAACCGATGGCTACGTTGATCTTCGGACTCATTAACTCTGATTGAAGGATTCTGAGAAGCATTTTGAAACTGGCCAAGTGAACGTTCTAAAACGATTCGTTATCTCTTATTCGCATGGTGGACCTGGCGGCAGCGGTTTTACAAGCTAGGCAAGTTCTTTTCTTTGGTGGCATGTCTTAGGCAAGTATGAATTATGAAACGTAATGCATGGGCAAATATAAGAAGAGAGCACTGTAATGCTACAGGGATCACTAAGCTTAAAAAAATTTAGGAAAGTTTCGAAAAAAAAATGTTAAGTATTAAAAAAGCAAGCTTACTTATTACTATATTGAATGCATGCAAAAACTGGCAGGAAAATAAAAAAAAATTGGAAACGGCTATAAACGACAAGGAAAGCAATTCCATAAAATGTAATAGTAGGCTTTCTGCAACAGAAAAAGTAATAATCTCACTTGAAAGAGAGAGTGTGGCTTGGCCAAGAGAAGAAGAATGTGTAAGCAGGGCTGGACGTACAGAATTAGAAGTGGAATCGCGGAATTAAGCGGTAGCAATGAGCTTAGGACTGCGTAGACAATCAGTATAACACAGTGACATTTGATTGGACGTGTAAATAAGGTTAGTGCAGCCAATGGGAGACAGGTATCGCGTTCTGCAAGTCATGCGCATGCGCGTGCCTCACCGCGTGACACAGCGCTTGTCGCAGGGCCACACGTACATGCGTCGCTGCACGCGCTAATTATCAAGATCAGCAGCATCCGATGGGCAACGTGTGGAGGTGTGAATCATGCCCATAAAACATGAGCTGGATTGGAAAGTTATGTGTGAAAAAGTAAATTAAATTTTGCCTTTGATTTTTGGGCAAAATGTAAAAGACCAGTTTTTCGATTTTTCACTTTCAAGATTTTTCCAGTGAGTTTGAACTCAAAATCAGGACCCGATAATTATCTATCAAACAAAACAAAATTCATCGAAATTCGTTGAAAACTGTAGAAGAGCATAAAAACATCCATCACACACACATGCATACATACACACCTATATTTTGAGAATATAGATATAGATAAGTTTATTGTAATAATTTAAACTATTTATGTTTATTAAAACTTTTATGAAATATATATACCCAAGAAAAGATTGTAACTAGTAAAATGTTGCTGAGATTTCTAATGGACAGGGAATAGTGGAGAGCTATTGTCGCCAACAATTTTAACTTATATGTAAAAGATCAGTTCATATGTATATATATATATATATATATATATATATATGAACTGATCTTTATATATAAGAACTTCTTTATATGTATATGCATATTTGTATATATATATATATATATATATGGCATTTTTATATGTATATATATTAAATTGTTTATATATATAGATGACCTTGTTCATATATATATATATACATATGAAGTTGTATCTGTACATATATATATATATATATATGAACTTGTATATATATATATGAATATATATGAATTTTATATATATATATAGATATATATGAAATTGTATTTATAATTATATATATTTATGAAAATGTTTATTTATTATCATGAACTTTTATATGTATCTATATATATATATATATATATATAGGTGATGTTGTATATATATATATATATATATATATTTTAAATTGTGTGTATTTAGGCAGAATCTTTTCATTCATGCACGTTTCATTAAATAATATAGACAAGTGTTGTCTATTTATTTTATGTAAAAATTTTTCGTAACGTCTGATAAGTTTAATAACATTATCGTTGAACGAAGAAAGAAATTCACAAATATTGATCCATATTTTTTTAATACAATCTAAGCTTTCGGCTTACATAAGCCATTATCAAAGATGTCAATTACAACATATTGAACAATATACGGACACGACAGTGATGATAGTCTGTCATTGTTTACATAGATGATTTCTAAGCAACGATAAACACGTGCATATAATACGCTAGAAGCGAAAATTGCACCGCATCTCATGACGTCACATACGACCACACGAGAGTGAATTGGAGAAGTATCGGAAGCCGTTGGTATAAACCAATGGCTTCTGTTACCAATTATAGACATTTAAGAATATTTGTAGAGATGCCATAATTGATTTTGTTTAGGTTGGGTTTCAACTGTTTGATGTATAATGCTTCAATTTTTAGGCATTTAAAACAACATGCCTGCCTGCACTCACAATTCCGTAAAATACTTGTCGAAAACACAATTATATTTCGACATGAAAACAATAGACAAAAACTAAAAATCCCTGTCCATGTTCATATTTGATATCATTAAGTGTTGGATTTTTTTTTTCATATGAGTTCAAATTCGCCTCAAGAAACTGTTTTTCTGTGTTATTCATAAATAATTACATCGGTCACACGACTAAATTTTTATCCAGACGCCTTACGTTACACCCATCTGACCACAGCTCTATTGGAACCCATTTAAACACAAAAAATTAGCAGACTACATCCGCAGCATAGGAATAGAGAAAATAACCTCATCCACCTGTACAAAGATAAAAAAAATAATAGAAGCTTTAATAATAAAAAAGACAACATATTTTTCACTTTTCACTGTTTTCGAAAAATAAAACATGTCTATAACACTAAGAAGAACATACACATAACGCACACACTAAATAAAACTGAAAGAATCAAATTATCCTTGATAATGGCTAAAACTATATAACGTAAGCGCTCGGAATTATAGAACATGTTGACTGTTTCTACACACACTGTGTCCAAAAAAAAAACACTTGTTCGAACACAAGAAAAATTAAATAAAAAACTTAATCGTAGTAACTTGTCTGTCATTTTAATGAAAAGTGGGTGTTATATACCTTTATCGATAAAAGGCAGGATGTGTGTGCGTGTGTGTGTAACGAATGCACGGGCGCAATTTTCGACGGATTTGCACCAAAATTTACATGCACATGCTCCAATTTAGCGGGAAGGCCAAGACCAACTTTGCATTTCCCAACTCCCATCGATAGTGGAAATAATCAATTTTTTCATGCTTCTACGGCAGTTCTCATGTAGTTTGCGGCCATTTTGTACTGGCCAGAGTGAAAGCCTATAGCTGGCTGCCACGAATAGGCAGGAAGATTCTATTGGCCAGAGTGAGAACCAACAGCTGACTGACACGAATGTTAACTAGCATGCTAGCTGGCAAAAAAAATCAATAGCCGCATTCGTCACAAGTGGGAAAAATTAAATCTGCGTGGTACTTTACTCCAATTGGCTCATTCGCTTGCTTTTGATTCTGATTCTGCAGAATTGGGTTGGGTGTGAAAAAGTATTTGTTGTTAACATTCTTTTTTCATTCGGTTTTTCCAGTTACAAGTCCTTTTTTAAAGCTGATCGTTTTGTGTTCATTTTGTTTAGTTCTTTTTTCGTAACAGATTTAATGTTTAGTATAGAGCTTAGAAAAAATTCGCAGTGTGAGATAGGCAAGAAGTAAGGCATGTAGCAACATCAGCACGGCAAAGGGCACTCCTTTAAAGGCAAGGAAGGGCAAAAATATTTTAAGTCAAGTGATAGCGATTGCTGTATGAGTCGTACGATTTTTGAATCAAGCACAGGCAACGCCAGACCATGCTGCTAAGATATATATGTATGTGTGTGTGTGTGTGTGCGTGTGTGTATAAAAATATATATGAACTTGATTATTATATATATATATATATATATATATATATATATATATATATATATATATATATTAAAATTTATAATATAGACATGTTATAAGATTATTACAAAAGTTTGTTTTAACATTGCTGGTGCTTTATCAAGTGATGATTTTAAATGGGAAACAAATGATTTTATGAGTGCAAATGTCAACCAAACCCCCCTCAGTAGGGTAAAATTTGTTACGTAATATATGATGACCAATTAGAATACAGGGAATTAAAATAATATCACAACATACTCTGGTATATGTACAAACTATTAGTGCATTAAAGTTAAGCTTTGATTAAATTATAAATCAATAGTTACATTTTAAATTAGAAATTAAAATGAATTTTCCGTTAACAGTGGACATAGTTCACCTTGAAATATAAGTAATAATATAATGAAAGATAAATTAATGGTATTGTTAGTTATATAATTCTTTTTTTTTTTCGTAATTATTTATGTATTTTTCTATTGTAATCTGACTACCGAGGTTAATCATTACCTACCCTTATTTGCTTGATGAAAATTTCTCGGTTGTTCAAGACGATAAATGTCGTTAATACTGTTTATTATAGACATAGCAATTACTTAAATATTTGTGTCTATATAAATAATGTATAACGATAAGATATATTAAGATATATTATTCGTCTTCTCTCCAGCCATTGTTTTTGTTACGATGCGCACTTCCCTGTTGACAAACATCGATACCCTATTCTAAGCATTTTTACATTGTGAACCCCGCTCACTTATAAGAGGTTGTTACAGACTTTGAATATCATCATTGAAGTTCATTCTAGGGCACTGAAATCTCTTGTGTACTCGCTTGGTGAGCTGGAGAAAAAAATGTAATGAATTAAGATCTCCCAAAATGATACAACAAACACGTGTTCTGAAGCTGCATGAACTCCTACAAGGTTTAAAGAATGCCTGTCACAATTCACAAAAATTGCTTTTGGGTGTCTCTGTGATATGCGTTTCTGGACACCGGAAACCTTTCCAGTTATTGTTGCAGCATTGTCATATGTCTGTCCACCACACTCTAATTAAATCTCGTTCCAATTTTGAGGTAATTTCTTCTGTAATACTCTTGGCGTCTTTTTCATGAATTTTAATAAAATCAATGTACACTTCCTTGACTACAGTAGTTTTAGATTCACAAACCTAAGAATTTCAGGCATTTAATCGTTGTAAGAAAGACCAGGTATTGTATCGAACATAATTCCATAGTATCTGCTTCTTTTGACTCTCTGTAGTATAGATTGATGTACTTCTTTGCCCAATTGTATCTTGCCAGACAGAAATGTTGTAGAATACGGATGCACCTTGACATAATCGAAGTGACGCTGCAACAGAGGGTCGTACTTGCTAAGTAGCTTAACGAATACAAGAACATTTTGGGGATTATTACTTCATGCAATGACTTCTCGGTGGCCACGAAATGCCAGATGTTGAATCGCCTGAAACTTGAAACAATCCACAAATCGCATATGCAGATCCTTCCACAATTGCTTCTATTGCTCCATATGCTTCAGTATTACTCAATCAATCGTAGACCTTTCTGATAAGCGTCTTTCCATGCAAGAAATGACACACAGTGATCAGGGAACTGTTCCTCTTCTAGTATTCTTTGGTTTCATTTTTTACATTTTCGAAATCCTCAAGGTTTTACCTGTGCCGTAATTTAGTTAACTTGGGCTGTTAAAGCAATAAACAGCAAAAACAATACAGTTCATCATTTTAAAAGAGTACAACAACCAATTTTTCGGAATCGTAGACAACCTGTAGTTTTCTTTGGAATCGTGAAGCTGCTTTTTGTTCATTTCACTTCTCATCGCTTCTTCGACAAGCCCACTCTCAGTTAACTTCCCGAACTTTTATAACTTTGAAAGGGTCATCCTTATTCTGAAAAGCTTTAGAAGCAATCTCCACCATTTGTATACAGAGATCAGAAATTTGGGGTTTATCGCAATTTACATCAAAATTTAAGAAACCTACATCTTTCTTGGTTAATACTACATATTTTGATTAATTATATTGTGAATGTTCGTCAGATTGAAAACGAAACGAAGATAAAGGCTAATCGGAAGCATTCAATAAAACGGTTTGTTTTGCCTTTAATGGTAAAGGCGATGGTGCTAAAGGTGTTGTTGGTGCTAGCAGCACTGGTGAAGTTGACGATTGCACCACTAGCCCTAGTTCTGTGTCTGTGTAGTCAGAGCCAGTGACAAGAATAAATGGTGAAACAACGCGATTTTCACAGTCTCCATCTGGACGTGGCATTTTTAGAAACTCCTTCATACTTGACTGGATTTCATATATCTTCGCAATTTCTTTTCCTACGATTTCTTCCATTCGCACCAGATCCATTCTTCTTTTGTTACCCATGTCGATCCATCCTTAAAATTTATGTCAGAAATAAAAGAAGAAAATATAAGTATAGCTGCCCACCCTCAGTTATATAAAGATCGTGATGTTAGTTTGTCTTATACGGATGTTTATTATTGACCGAACCATGGAGCCATACCGCAATAACGCCGTTCCACCGTAAATAACAATGTGAAAACACCACAGTGAAGACTGAAATAAAGAAAAAAGGGTCAATATCAGAATCTAACAGCCTAATACATATATACGTTGTGATAAAGCATTTTCCCCTATATTCTCAGAGGGAACGCATGGTTTTCCGTAATAAACTTCAAACACCTTCATTGATTTTCTAGGCGTAGTATAATTACATAATATTAATATTATTGCAGCGAAGGCTACAAAACCACCTAGAAAAGGTTTTTGTCATCGCTAAGGACAAACAAAATTGTGCCATAAAACTCGTGAATTTTTTCAAATCAAAATTCTGCATATAGGAATATCCGACGCTGAGTTATAATACGATTATTATGTATAAATCTTTTATATATTCATTGAAATGCCATGATCTACTAATTGAGGGGAGGAGAAAAATTACCATTACTATCATTTTAAAAAGAAATGATAGGTTTGCCATCCCAGCAATACATCTTAAAACATTAATATGGATCAGTTTTCAATCTGGGAAAACAGAATGAAACAAAACTTTTTGTTGCTTCTTCTGAACGCCGTCGCTACAATCATTCATGGTGTGTCTTTTATGAAATAAGAATCTGCGCGAAGTCACAAAAAAGAATATTAATGTAAATAAAAAGGAGGAAATTTTAGGTCCTCTTTCACCACTTTTTGAATTCATTTACCGACATTTTCACCGAGAAATGGGTTAAAACTTGGCATACTCAAATCTAACTTAATCATAAGTTTTCACCACATCTAAATAAATTTGGTTAGATGGGGTCCAGTTAGGCGAAATTTTTACACGTTTTTTTTTTGTGTGAAAATATTGTGAGTGGAACATTTCGCTTGCAATTCACTCCCAGTCTCGGCAATAAAGTTGCCAATCACCGAGCGATATTGTGCCCCATGACGTTGCGCCTCTATGTTCCACCAGTGATAAACTGTATTTATTATTGTTTATTATTATTTATTTTAACTTTTTTCGCAGCAATTTTACTGTTTGTTTTTGCTTACCTAACTTTATGCTTATTAAATTTGCTTGTACGCTGAAGAGATCATTCCAATCACACTACCCAGTGAGAGCACAACATAGACAACGTTTTACGAGTTATAAATTCATGCTTAACTGCCGCAGATTCAAACGTCACATTGATTCCCCGGTGTGCGGGGATCAATGTATTCCTTTGGTCAAGTACCGTCCCTCCAGGCAGCTTGTTGGCAGTAGGGTGCTGATCTGTCACGTCCTGTCGTCATCAGTGGGTGTATGAAGGTCATAGCTATCCAGCATAACAAGCAAATCCATAACCATGCTCCAGACAAACAGAAAAAGGGAAGAAAGGATAAAGAATCCAGATCAATGGATAGACAAATTTACCAAAGAATCTTCTGAAGCATATACTTTCTTCTCTGCCAGTGTCGTCTTCGATGACTGGATCGCGTACATCGAATGAAAGACGGTCGTATAACAACAGACATCTCGTACAGTGAACCTGCGTCGAGATATTTTCCGACAAGGCCCACTGCACTACGTTTGAAGTTCGTCAGCAAGTAGGAACTGAAAGTCATAGGAATCAATTCTGTTCGCTGGGAATAACCGTGAAGAAAATCGAAACCTATAGTTTGGAACCAAAAGACAACGCAAGAAGAGAAAAACAATATCAGACCTTTATTCTACATTCAGATTTAATCTGCTATACCTGTAGAAAGAGACTACCATGCAAAAATCGGTCTGTTAAGTCACCACGGACACAAAATTACTGCATATTGACCAAAATGGTGATACTATCATCTCAAATCAACAGATGACTACCTTCCTAATATAAGCATTCCTTCACCGCAAAAAATGTAAACAAAACGTTCAATAATTTAATATTATTTAAATATTATGATTAAAATCTTATTATTCCATGAGATGTTTGTTAATAAATCTTCATTTTTATGCGTTTCAGCAAATGCCTAAATTTTGATTTTGATCATAATAGTGGATGCAGTATCATTGATTCTAGATATTGGTGATGTGAATTCCTTCAGGCATGGTAAATTTCTATTATAGTTTGCACTGAAAAACCTTGTAATAGATACTGAGTAAAAGAAAATATCTTTTTTTAAGTAAACTCACAAGACATCGACAATTTATTTTTGTTTCTTGTCAATCGTAAATGTTCAGTAAATTTTCCCTCATCCGTGTTTATAATTTTATCCAAATTTTCCCTCATCCTGTTTATAATTTGGATATAAAAGAGAGAAACTTATTTCTTTTCTTTCTGAAATATCCAACCTCTCCCCGTGATATTTTTTCTCGTGATATTTTCCTCAGTATTCTTCGAATCACATACTGAATAATTTATGCGCCCAACAAAAGTTGAATAAGGAAGATAAAACTACCACTCAGTTGATTCATATCATAAAATAATCTACTGGGATGGTGGGATAAAATAAGCAATGTTTAATTTTAATTGCATCTATCTATCTATCTATCTATCTATCTATCTATCTATCTATCTATCTATCTACATACATATTCTGTAACTTCCGTTAGTTCATTACACCCTCTAGCAATACACTGACCAATCGAAACCATATGTTAGTTAGAAGGGTAAACATGTAAGGGGGCTAACAGGTAGAATTAGTTTTACTCGGTTGAGTAGCTTAGTACAATAAACTTTCATGAATTATTTTGGAAAAATTCAGTTCTATTATTTAACATACAAAATACCCCCACTATTTTAAAGTTTAATGATTAAAATAAAATAAGAAATACTTATTTAATAAAAGTACAATATGATTTTTGCATAACTTTTTATATGGAAGAATCCAATTTCCAGTTTACCCTGCGTTTGCGAGCAATATAAACCAATCACAAGCCAAACTCTTCAAAAAGTCGGAATTTGGATCCAGAAAGAAATAGTTACGCATGACCAGCTGTATGTTGCATGTTCAAGAGTAAGAAATCGTTAGAATTTATTCTTCGCTTTTAAAAAGATAAAACAATAAATAAATGTTCCTAAAAATATTGTTTACTTTGCTCTCCTATTAAATTAAAGAAACTGTAATACGGTAAAGTAGGGTTTTTGTCAAAGTATGTTTCCAAACAAATCAGCATATTCAAATTTCATCGATTGGTTTGCGAAATTGAAGGAAACGTACATGACTTTAAAAATATTAAATACTGTGAGGATTCCAACAGGCGTCAGCGTGTTGCAAAAAATCTACTTAATCTACTTTTGGCTTTCTTGTGACATCTGGCATTTCAACAATTTTTCTTTACTCTTTCTAACATTTAGGAGAGATAAAAAAAAATGTTCACTCTAGATTTTTCTTTTTTCGTGTCCTATGTCCCTTCATGATGTTGCCGATCATTACTTTCTACGATTTCCTGACCTTTAGTAAATGGCCGTTTAATAAATTTGTCATTTCGTTCTACTCTAAAACTTGTTCTACCATTCATTTATACAAGCTCACTAAATAGATTATGCATTGTTTTCCTTCATCTCTCTTGCCTTCAAACTGCCCTGTGAGCATAAAATTTTCCAAGCCTTTTTTCCTTATTATGTGTCATAGAAATTTCAACCATCATTTTAAGATGCTAAGTTTGTGTTATTTTTGTTTCCATTTTCTCCCAAACTTCGTCGTCGGTAAGCAACGATGAAGTTTGTTTGGTCAATGGTATTCTCAGCAAACTTCTGTAGAACCACATTTTTGATGCTTTAAGACAAGAATATATCAGAAATTTGAGGAGTTATGTCATTTGATCCCCACTCATAGTCATGAGAAAATTTGCTAATGTGATGAAATAATAATAATAATAAAGTACTTTAGAACAAACCCTTCTGTTAATTCAAAATATAACTTACAAGTACGTGAACCCAATGTATAGATTTACATTGAAGAAAACTGATTCCTTTGAGGGGCCTCGATATCTTATTGGAATCGTTTCAAATGTCATGACAGGAATTTGTTGGCCTCGAACTCAATCGGAATCCTTTCAATTCTTACTATAAATTCTATTGATGAACTGGGATAGAAATAAATGAAAACAGGAAAGAGAGAGAAAGAGTCCGAGTACAGACGAAGAAAGAAAGAAAGAAAGAAAGAAAGAAAGAAAGAAAATGAGAGAGAAAAAAAAAAGAAGAGGGATAGATAAGTAGATAGGAAAGGGAAAGAAATATTGAAAATGAAAGAGAGAAAAATGGTAAGAGATAGAGAAGGAAAAAAAGCGAGAAATATAGAGAATTCTAAAGATAAAAAAAGAAAAGAGAGAGAATAGAAACGGTGAAAAAAGTGGGAACTTGGGATTATGTTTGCAACCTCCAGTTACTTTTCATTTCCCTACACGCAGTTATTTGATAGAGATTTCAACTCAGCCTAAAATCACTTTTTCAGACTAAGTGAAGACGAAAGTGGAAGGTGAATTTCTCCGGTTAGCGAAATTCTGCAGTTCGAATATCGAACCTAAGGGAGATAAATTTAGTGAGTGCATACGAATCTGTGTTCTTGCATTAAGAGGAAGCCGTTTTGCGCAATTCAATTTGAATATTTTTAAAGATTAAAAAGGAAACATACACAAAAAAGGGAAAATTCCCGTGTGTTAGAAAATCCGATTGAGTGGAAGAAAAGAAAAATACGAAGGAAAAAAAGTGACTTAAAGCTGTAATTTCAGTGCCGAAAACGAAGTACACATGGGTTGTTGAAATCTAGTTCTATGCAAATCGCCCATTATTCACACTGATGAGAAGAGACACGAGGGATTTCACAATTTAGAGATGTGAAGTAGAAGTTCTCATTCAATTGTATTACCATCTTGCAAGAAACGTTTAGACACAGCACTCAGGAAAAAGATTTTAAAAACTATCTATATATCTGTCTATATATCTGTTATATATATATATATATATATATATATATATATATATATATATAAAATTAATGACAAAGTGGAAATAATTTTTCGTAGTAGGCGTTTTAATATTAATAAATAAAAATAAAATTATATTTACGTTGGTGGGACTTGACAAGTGAAAGAAGAAGAAGGAACGCTGAGAATTTGAAATTAATAAATAATTAAAAAGATTTAAATTTATATATATATTATGTATATCATTTCTCGCATATATGCATATATATATATATATGTATATATATATATTTGAAACATGGTTATTACAGTGTAGCGAAAAACATATTTTAAATCACTTAATTTATAATATTAATGCTCCGTAAATTTACATTGAGCACTATTTTGTAAAAAATAAAAATATGAATAAGAACACCGGATTACATATCTTCCGTGGCTCGATCGGTTAACGCACGTCAGGCTAAATGATGTTTCCGTATAGGATACTGGTTCGATTCCTGTCGGAGGACGAAGATTTTCTATGAAAATCTCTCGGACATTCAGGTCGGTAAATGTTGTTTAATACTGTTTACTATAAAACAGAGCATTTACTTAAATATTTGTATCTATAAAAGAATATATAAACATAAAAATGTCTTAATAATATATATATATATATATATATATATATATATATATATATATATATATATATGATTGACTGACTGTTTTGCTGAACTTCCATTCCCTTCATAACCATTCATTCATTTTAATTTATTGCCCGTTATAACGGGCAATAAGTTTTGTTTGACTTATTTCGTAGGAAGAGATGAAAATTCACTCAGTCAAATATTTTAAAAGAAAAACACAAAAAGAAAAGCTGTTTGTAAAATAGACGAATTTTAAATTACAGTGGCGACATAACGGAAGACTTTAGTAGAAGAATTCAGATGAGCCGTCAAAGAATCCATCTATGGATGAATGTAAGCTCCATCGGACAATCAGCCTAATGAACCATTAAAATTATCATGCGAACTCTTCCGAATAGTGCTGTACGTAATAAAGTTGGTCAGGAAATAGGACAAAAAGTGTATGGTTCGTTAAAGTAACCGGAATAAGAAATGTGACACAAATGCAGAAGACGTGTATCTTTAATAGACTATGCAAATGTATTTGACAAGGTATGATTCGCATATCAATTTAGATTGATAGTGAAAAATGATTTCTTTGTGAAAGATATTAGAATAACCCTAAATTTATACTTGTGCAAGTATCTAAAAAATAGAAAGGAGACTAAAATATGCAGAACACCGTTAAAAATAGATTCAAGTAATATCAATAAAAACCTCAATTAACTCATATTTGTGCAAAACATAGGCTCCAGATGTGAATTTCCGTAAACGCATTTATTAACCAATAACCGATGTTATGTCAATCACTCTTAGACGTTTGAAATTTCAGCTTGATCTCTACGACGAAATTTGCGAAATCATTCCATGAAATGATCAACAATACTCTCCCTCCTTAAAATGGATACTTAAAAAATTCGGAAAATATTTATTAATCAATAAACTTCTGTGTTTAGTAAATTTAACTTTTATTTTCTTGGAGCCTATATTCTGTAATAAATACGATCGCGTAAATTTACAGTTCGTAATCAGTTTTTAGTTTTTTCGTAAACCTGTGACGTAAACCTGTTTCACAAACCTGAAACCATGCATGATTTCACATATTTTATCGGGTAACTTTTTGCAATAAACTCGCGACTTTAAAGTAAATTACGCAACACAAAAAACCATATGAACATAATTTTTGTGAAAAAATATATCAAGTAGAAGTTATAAGATAGCTCTAGATCACTCACAGCTATCTATCAACTGCTGAAAAATTACATGCATTCATAAAACAAGGTTAATACGTAACACTCTCCTTATATGAATACATTCTGTTTTCTCTATTATACTAAGGCAATTATTCTGTTTTGTGAAGAACAAAAACGAAATATTTTGTGAGATTTTGCTTCTCAAGGACAAATTGAAAGAAAACAAATACTCAATGATAAAATTTATTTAAAATTTGCAATACTGTGTACTACACGCTTATTCCTCTACGTTTTCTGGAAATCCTGCCAGGATTTGTTAATGGCAATAACCTTAACAAAAGATAAGTAGATGGGAGTGCTTATGGTAGGTACACAAAATAAATTGTAGATACTCCTAGACAAGTTAATAAATGTAATCGGGAAATTTGCATTAATCGTCATTTGTAATAAGGTAGAATAGATGATTGAACAGCTACGAATTGGAGATGTCTAAATCAAGCAAAACATGATAAATATGTGAAAAGCGTTTTAACACGCGGCGAAACTATGATACCGAAATTCGAAAGCGCATTATAATTTTCAAATATAGTTTTCCAAAAGCGAACCTAAATTTTACTTTACAGGAAAAATCCATTAGAATATAAAGAGAGTGTTAAACTTCTATGTAATATATATTCTCTTATGACGTAGATGCTTATAGATGAATAGGAGACTAAATGTAACAGACATTTTTCTACAAAGGTATGCCGTGTTTAAGTAAGTTTTAAGGAAAATCAAGACAAAAAGTACGCTTATAATTGGAATCTGAAAAGGAAAGTTAAATATTCTAGGACACATTAAGAAAAAACTCTCAAAAGATTTATAGACGGTAAGAATTTCAGATAGGAATCAGCAATTATTCAGATTAATGTGCTTATGTAAATGGGTGGAAGAACATGGTCTGGTAAGGATAGTAAAAAGACAAACATTGCTAAGAGCTACAAAGGATAGGACGTTGTGGAGAGTCATGCCCTGAAGCAGCAGAGGGAAACAACGAGTAACCAACCTAACGAGCTTGGGTAAATTGATAGAAGAACATTGACTGCTAAGGATAGTAAAAAGACAAACATTGCAAAGAGCTACAAAGGATAGGATATTGTGGAGAGACATGTCCTCAAGGAACAGGGAGAAACAACGAGTGATCTTCCTGGCGAGCTTGTATAAATGATTGGTAGAACAGGGCGAAGAGCGAAATAAATAAAACATTAAGAAATAAAATGTATAGGAAATAGTGAAGAGCCGTCATCATCCAAGCGGTGAAGAGGCAGGACAGAAGTTAGAAATCCATTACAAGTACGTATTGGAATTTTGCACCTAAACTTTAAAAAATGAATCGTTGTAAATGTTTGATAAGAGTAAGTCCTAAAACATGTAGCGACATTCTATAAAAATGCTATACAATCTCCACGTACTTTCTTTTCTTCACTTATATAAGAGAAATCGATTTTAAATAGCAATTAAAAAGCTTTTTGTTTCCCATAAAAACTCACAACTTTATTCAATTACCAATTAACAGCCTGTTTTATGCGGAGCGATTTTTCTAAATGTGATTTTGTTATCTAGGGCGCTCTCGAGACGTAGAGTTCCTTTCGGGTTGGGTTAGCGTTCCAGAGGGTTTGAAATAATTCAATTCTTTCTCTTTATTCACGTTCTAAACAACATCTCTAAAAATTCTAATCTTTTATGTATGTGTGTACAGCTTAATACAGTGGATCCTAAACGATGCAGCACGCTTCATAGGTGAGGTGGAAGCAGATGGTAGATGAAATTAAATGACTGAAAGATAATCAGAAATTTCGAAACAGTTTAAAAATATTCATGTGTCAAAAATAAATATGGTGAAGCGCGAGCAAATTTTAATTTCAGAAATGCGGCCCAGCGAAAAAAAAAATGTTTGCGAACTACTGGCTTAAACAATATATAAACAATTCAACCAATTTAGGAGCGTAGTGTACCTTCTGCCGAGGGGATGATTTTCTCTCGAGTGCATTATTTTTACTTGTAACCCTGCAGAGGTTTTCTTGACCTAAAGCCTATTTTTGCTTTTTACGGCATTTTCAGGTGGAAATTCAGTATTTATTTTCAATACAAATTTTTATATAAATCCCCGTATATAAACAAACACGTGCATATTATATTCCAAATATGTGTGTAAAAATTATAAACATGCATAATACATTATAAAAACATTATTAAATAAATTTAAATATACCTAGCACAAAATATATTTATACAATTCCCTACACTATATTAGAACTTTTTTTATAAACAAATATATCGGATGTTTGCCAAGTAAAGGAAGGCTGAAGTTGCTATATAGTTGTGCCATTATAAAACGTATTGTGTATGGCTGGAAAATTGGCACATGACTTAAGGGTAAGTAAAAAAGTAATTGCCCGCCTTAGCGTATTTTGAAATATATGAGAAATAATCATGTTTAATAAAATATAATTATTATTTTGAAAAAAAAAATACCTAGAAAAAAATGAAACAAAGTGTACAAAATAGGAGTCCATACATTTTTATTTTAATAATATGAATCTCCCTAAGCAGACGATTGTTGTATTTGTTTATCTTAAATGTCATTCACCTTTTATGGAAAATATTACAATTGGTATAAATTGTCACCCCAAGGTCACTATGACTTAAATGGAAAAGCCTTTAGAGTGATATCTATTTGCAATTTCATTCTAAAAAAGTAAAACTTTTCCTGCAAGTCAACATTTGCAATAAAGTGATGATCCAAATTAAAACTAGGTTATTGTTTGGAAAAATGAAGTCATTCTGAGACTCTGTTAATTTGTTGTTCGTTCTGAAAGATTTGTGGCACAAATTCTGAAAATATTTCCATTTCTTATTATGTTTAATCTTAGTAATATTGTAGAATGTGAGTAATATTAATTATTTCAATAAATTGTATTGAAAATACAATTTAAAATGTGTAATTAATAATAAAATTGATAATATTTTCACCTCATCATGTGTTCATGGGTGGTATAATAGAAATTAAAAATGAAATAGATATGTCTATATATCTATCTATAAATATATCTGTCAGTTTATCTATGTCTCTCCCAATCTATCGATATATATATATATATATATATATATATATATATATATATATATATATATATATATAAAAAGAAAGAACAGTAAGATATATAATCCGGTGTTCTTATAGATATTTTTATTTTACAAAATAGTGCTCAATGTAAATTTACAGAGCATTAATATTATAAATTAATTGATTTTAAAATATGGTTTTTCCGCTACACAGTTCTAACTATGTTTCAAAAATAGAAGCTAAAGCCCTGAATTTAATTTTGCAATTAAATTAAAAGCATTAGTTCCATTTCATCTTCAAGCGAATTTTGGAGTAACTTTAAAAAAATTCCTGGGTTTTAAAGACACAGCTAAAAATCACGTTTCCATGGTTACAGAATATTCTACTCAATTGGACAAGGGATATCTAGGTTTTCCTTTATGACAGTATCATTGTATCAGTTATTAACTACAATTTGGTAAGGGTAGGGATGTATTTTTCAATGAAAATTGACATCCATTGAATGCATGTCGTCTGGATTTTTTTTCAAATTATTGTTAACGGTAAAAAAAATTTTACGGCATTTTTTTTTTTCCATTTATAAATTTAAAGATTTTCGGGGGTGTTCAGATCATAATACTTTTTATTTAACGACGATTTGAAATATTCTCATTTTTATTTTTATTATACTATATTCTTTTTAAGAACAGTTAAATGTATTAGAATCCATTATATTATGTAGGATTATTTTAACATCAAGTTTAAGTATGTATATGAGGTTACATTTTTTTTTATAAAAAATTTATGACGGGCAAAAATGGTTACTTAATTTCACTGATTTAGTAAACTTTTTATTTTATATATAAACCTAGTAATATATTGTTTCTCATGTAAGTATTAAAGGACATGGGTCATTCAAAAGCTTACATCTTATGGCATTTCATATTAATTTTATTTTACTATAGGTGTTTTTATTGGATTTTTTTAAGTGCGTGTAGTACTAATTAAAAGAAGTTTAGGTTAGAATTCATTTTATTTAACTACAATTTTAATTACAATTTTAAAATTACAACTTTAAAATTTTAAAATATTTTCATTGTTAGTTTTAATAGACTATATTACTTCATAACAGAAGGAAAATTACTCATAGTAAGTAAAATTATTTTTCCATATCAAAGTATATGTAAATTACGATTTTTAAACTTTTTATAATTAAATATTATTTAATATAATATTTATGTAATATTACTAGTTTTGTAGTAAGTGCCATAAATATTATTACTATCTATTCATTTTTGAAACATGGTTAGAATATATGTAGCGCGGAAAAACATATTTTAAATCAATTAATTTATAATATATATATATATATATATATATATATATGTCTGTCTATATATATGTTTATCTATCTATCTATCTATCTATCTATCTATCTATATATATATATATATATATATATATATATATATATATATATATATATATATATATATATATATATATATATATATATATATATATATATATATATATATATATATATGATAATGGAATTTACGTCGGTTTCGACGTATGGGTATCTGACAACTTAATTGATTCAGTTATAAAATTTTGTGCGATAGTCTTAAGTTTTACTAGTGATTTACAAAGGAGGCCACATATGGAGCAAGAGTTAGGATTGTGAGTTGAGATCGCTGTTAGATTGGCTAACCTTTTAGATCTTGCTCTCGCTTCTTGAAGATAATTCACACAAGCAGATTGAAAACTGCTGAGTCCACTAAAACACGTTGATCTACCCTCTCAAGTCTAAGCGCTCAAGAGTGTTATTTGGTATATATATATATATATATATATATATATATATTTATACAGTGATGACATATATATATATATATATATATATATATATATATATATATATATATATATATATATATATATATATATTTCTATCGATCAATCTGTCTGTCTATATATAATTTAATCTATCTATACGGTGGAGTAATGGATAGCGGCTCGGATTGAGGAATCGGCGAGCCGAGTTCAAATCCGAGTCAAATCCATTACATTCAATGTATGAAAATGTATGAATCCTCTTCTTATCAACCCAGCTGTGGGTAAATAGAACAGACTATCTGATCTACTGCAGAAAGAAATGGCAACCTACTGCGTGGAAAATCTGCTTCGTCAGCCATGTATCGAAAGATATATGATCGCCTAAACGTGTATCACGCATTGCACATAATTGACTGATCTATATGTATGTGTGTGTGTATCTATCTATCTATCTATCTATCTATCTATCTATATATATATATCTGTGTCAGTTTGTCTATCTATATATCTGTCTATCTATCTGTCTATTTGTATGTCTGTCTTTCTCTGTCTATGTCAAAGTTTTTAATCACATTGCGCTGTACAGAGGTACTGTTAAATATACCCCTAACGTTTCCAGACCGGTGGATTGGAATGGATGGTCCAATTACTTTTACGCCTCGTTCACGCGATATCACTCACCTAGACTTCTTTCTATGGGATTACGTTAATGATCGGACAAGGCAACAGATCACTGGTTCCTTTGCACAATTGATGAGGCTATCCTACAGCGAACATGACAAGAGTACAGTCTTGATGTACTTCGTGCAACTAATGGTTCCCATAGAGAGGTGCCTTAACTTAGTTAAAAAAAAACAAAAAAAACTTCAATATCTACTTGTCATTTTGTAACACTTTCCACGTATTTGTCTGTTCATTTGCTTTTGTGATATTCTACAGAGGACGGTAAATGCGACACTGAGATCCGTAGACGTATTTGGATGGCCAAGGACGCATTCCAAAAGCTGAGCTGAGTATTGCAAGACAGGAGGTTTTCTTTGGTAACGAAGAAAAGAATACTGAGCTGTTACGTGACATTTGTCCTTCTTTATGGCAGCGAATGTTGGACGATTTCCTCAAAGATGAAGAAGAGATCCGAGGCGACGGAGATGTGGTTCTACAGAAGGATGCTAAGGATATCATGGACGGAGCGTGTTCGCAACGATGAGGTCTTAGAGAAGATGCAAATAAGGAGGAGGCTTATACTTAACATCAGTACGAGGCAGCTGAGGTTTCTGGGAGATATAATGAGGAAGGAGGGCCTGGAGAATCTGATACTCATAGGTCGAATAGAGGTGAATAGAGACAAGGGAAAGCAATGCGTGGCATACCTGGCGGTCTTAAGCATGTGGATGACAGAACGTGGTTTGGGGGAGTTGACAGAGGGAAGGAACTTGCTGAGAGCTGCAAGGGATAGAAGGAGGTGGAAAGCCATGATCGCCTACGTCCTGAAAAGACACGGTACATATAAAGAAAAAGAAAAGAGACTTTATGGACATCCTGACGAAACTGAAGTAGCGAAATGTGCCTGATTCCAATGAAACTCTGCAATTGTAGCATCATCACTTTACAAAACTGAATTCTACAAATACAGACTTTTTTCCCAGTAAGCACGTGAAAACTTCATCGAAGACTTGTGCTAATGTATTTTGGGTGAAGGTGTTTTACATGCATGGTAGCACCCCTCTGAACCTGTTTTTCATCACCCTGTTTACTATACGAGGTGGCATATTTGCTCCATTGGCAAATCAGAAACAATATCTTTTAGCACAACTTTCGTGTTCTTGCATTCTAAGATAATCTTTCTATTCAATCTTAAACAGCGTTTAGGCTTAGGCTTCCTTCAAGGAAGTGATGCTGCAGTTTTTTCTCTCTCACGATATTTTCCATGATATATTATACAGTGGCCCTGGGTATTGAAAACTGTTTATTTGACTGCTGAATTGCAAGCGTTCATAGTTCGTTATTTTAAATACACACAAACATCTTTCACCATCACGATGTTGTTGTTGATAGCCGGCTGGAAGTGAACAATGCCGATCAACATTACGAAATTTTTTCTATTCCATTGACAAGTCAGAAACAATATCTTTAAGCCAAACTTCCGTGTTCTTCGTGCATCACGGACAATCTTTCTTTTAAATCTTGGAGAGGTTTTAGGCATACCGTTACTTCAGCGAAGAGATACAACGGTTGATGGAAACAACGCGGATGTAGATTACGATAAACGGAAGTTGTTAATGTTTCTTTATTTACAATGAATACTGACTGATAGACTACCTCTTCATAAAATTATATAAATATGATATATTTTATTAAATTTATAATTTAAAACTATTTGCTAGTAAACGGAACATTTTTTCTTAGGTAATTTCTTAACGTTGTTCTAATATTGGCTAAAAATTTTATCAAATGGGTGCTGAGTATTAATTCTACGGCAGAGACCATATTATACCTTATAGACAGGGTGATGCAAAAGTCGCGCACCATTACTAAAAGTATAATTACGCATGAAATTTTAATTTACTAGTTAATTAATTGTTAAATGTGCTGTTCAAAAAGCCCTCCTCCTTTCATTTCAATGCACACCTGCATGATTCATTACCACATCAATAAGCGGCAAGGGACAACTCAACACCGCCGACTAAACACCGGAACAACTCAGCACCGAGATAAATCAGCACCAGGAAAATGTAACTTTTTTATAACTGAATAAAATCAATTTATTAAGGATTAAAACCTTAATTAGTGAATATTTTTCCTTTAAATGGGGTATTTGAAAAAGCATTAGAGAATATAAACCATTTTCTTTTTTAATTATATTTAATAAAGTAAATCGTAAATTATTAAATTACTTTTTTTGTAAAAAATATGGTTGAATGTTGATTTACTTTAATGAAAAATAAATTACATCAGAGTTTATTTTATTAAAAAAATTAAAAGCAAAAAAAATGTTTCATTTTGTTTTGCAATTCATTTGTGGGGTGGACGGGTACTACTAACATCATTCCATCATTTCAGGGGTCATCGTCCCCACATTATTCCACTTATAAAGTTTTTACATACATAGATAAATATTATATATATATATATATATATATATATATATATATATATATATATAATATTTATCTATGTATGTATTTTATACATAACAGCAGCATGGCCCGGCGTTGCCCGTGCTTGATTCAAAAATCGTACGACTCATACAACAATCGCTATCACTTGACTTAAAATATTTTTGACCTTCCTTGCCTTTAAAGGAGTGCCCTTTGCCGTGCTGATGTTGCTACATGCCTTACTTCTTGCCTATCTCACACTGCGAATTTTTCTAAGCTCTATACTAAACATTAAATCTGTTACGAAAAAAGAACTAAACAAAATGAACACAAAACGATCAACTTTATGAAAGGATTCGTAACTGGAAAACCGAATGAAAAAAGAATGTTAACAACAAATACTTTTTCACACCCAACCCAGTCCTGCGGAATCAGAATCAACGTTGAGTTTAAGCAAGCGAATGAGCCAATTGGAATAAAGTGCCATGCAGATTTAAATTTTTCCCACTTGTGCTGAATGCAGCTATCGATTTTTTTTGCATGCTAGCATGCTAGTTAACATTCGTGTCAGTCAGCTGTTGGCTCTTACGCTGGCCAATAGAATCTTCCTGCCTATTCGGGGCAGTCAGGTATTGGCTCTCACTCTGGCCAGTACAAAATGGCCGCAAACTACATGAAAACTGCCGTAGAAGCATGAAAAAATCGATTATTTCCACTATCGATGGGAGTTGGAAAAAGTAGGTCTTGGCCTTTTCACTAACTTGGAGCATGTGCATGTAAATGTTGGTGCAAATCCGTCGAAAATTGCGGCCGTGCATTCGTTACACACACACACACACACCCTGCCTTTTATAGATAGAGATTGTACATATTGGGATTTTTAACACATGGTGTGTTTTTTCCCAGTAGATGCCCAGTGTGAATGTCAGGTATTTTGGTGTATGAAAGAGCGAATGGTGACGGATACTTTTTATGGTGAATGATTATATTGTAACAAATCAATAGCTCCTGAATACGATTAGCTATGGATGAGTTAGCTAGTGATGTCCAACCTTGACCAGTCTCCCCCTTTTTTGAAACTTGTGCCACGATTACTGTATCAGTAATAAATTTTAGACAAGCAACGCTTGATTAGCAAGGTATTAGGTAGTGTCGATCAGCCTTGACTCATCCGCACCTTTTTGGGACTTGTGCCACAATTACTGTATTTAATCAGATGTTGGCGATTGACGTTGCATTTACATTTTTTGTAGTTATCAGGGAAGCAAGTAAATGGAAGTCGGGAAGTGCGACTTACATTTATATATATCAACAGTAAAAGAGTGGGTCCCAGAGACCAATCTAGTGGCACATTTAAATTCATACAGTCGTAGTACCAAGGAAAAAAGTTCGTCACAGCAGTTGCCATCAAAATATTTGTAGAAAATGCAGAGGGAAGCCACGTCACGTCGGTGAGAAAATGACTGAAGTCGAGATGCAAAGTCAAGATCGATTACATTATAGAACCTTCTTTAAATTTTTTCAAGAACCTCGTGATAAATAGCAGTAGCAACAGACCAGATATGGTAGCAGTAGTCAATGCACGGGAGAATGGTAGATTTGTATATGTCTAAGATGGACTCGAGCGAGAAAAATTTTCTGGCACGACACAGTGACCCAACCTTCTTTGTAGTGGATGCAGCTTTTGATTCAATACAGTCATTCCACTTCAAATCAGTTAAAAACGTGAGAATGGAATATGATTGGAATATGATATAATTGTATTTTATTTCTTGAAGAATAAATGTCATAAATAAAAATTATGTATATTAAGAAATATTTACCTTTTTTAATGACAAATAATATACTGTGGTAGTTTTTCGAAAATAGTTTCTTATTTTATATAAATAAAGGTTTTACAATGGTTTGTCTCTCGTGACTCTCACTGTAAAATGTCCGAGAGAGCCTGAATAATTCCTACCCACTAATCTTCTTAAATTAATTTTGTTGTCATGTCTCCGATGCGACAATTGAATCAACTTATTCATTATCAATTTAGACTGAGATAAACAGATAAGTGGCGACGAGAGTCGGAAATTTGGCTTTTGTTTTACAGATAGTAGTCAGAAATTCTGAAGCAATCTTTTCTGTTATATATTTTTGTTTTTTTTTTACATTTCATGCGATCTAATTTCCGACCTTTTTCATCTGTACTTTATTTTTTCTCTAATTCAAGATTTGTGGTTGTGACCTATTTATACTCTGTTAAACATAATGATGTATTTATAGCTTTAGCTGGATCTCTGCGACTCATTCTATACGTCATATTAATTCAAGTTCTTTTGCGTTTTTCAGTATTTTGTCTTATTTCATATGCATGAAATTTTCCAAAGTTTTGAATAACATAGCGTTTAGCCAGTAATAAACTCTGCTCCAAAGAGTCAAACAGAAAGTAACTGGAATTTATAAGTAAAACATTATAGTCTTCTTTTATGTGCCGTATCCTTTCAGGACATAGGCGATCATGGCCCTCCACTCTCTCCTATCCTTTGTAGCTCTTAATATTTTGCCTTTTTGTTATTTCTTCCAAAACCCTGTTCCGCTATCCATTTGCTCAAGTCAATCAAGTATGTTACTCGTTGCTTTCCTCTGTCCCTCTTTCGCTCTATCTGTCCTGTGAGGATCAGATTTTCCAAGTCATCCTTCCTCATTACGTACCCCAGAAATTTCAACTACCTCTTCATTATGTTAAGTATAAGTTTCCTCTTCGTTTTCATTCTCTCCAAATGCATCTAATAATAATAATGATGATAAGTGTAGGCTACATCTTTCTTCTTCTTTTATGTGCCGTATCGTTTCAAGACGTAGGCGATCATTGCTCTCCACTCCCTCCTATCCTGATAAGTGTAGACTTCATCTTGCTTTCCTCTGTCCCTCTTTCCCTCTGTCTTGCTAGGAAATGGGTTCTTCTTGTTTTTTTGTGCCGTGTCCCTTCAGGACGTAGGCGATCATGTCTCTTCATTTCCTTCTGCCCCTTGTACCTCTCAAAAAGCTTTGAATTTTTGTTATTTCTCCCAGATTCTGTTCTGTCATCCACTTTCTTAAGTTCGTTAAGTATGTCACGCGTTGCATCCCCTTGTATCTCTTGCCCTCTATCCGCCCTGTGAGTATCATATTTTTCAAGTCCTCCTTTCTCATTACGTGTCGCAGAAATTTCAGCTGTCTCTTTCTGATATTAAGTATGTTTCCTTTTTGTTTGAATCTCTCCAAAACCCCACTGTTGCTCACATATTCGATCCATTGTACCCTCAGCATCCTTATGTAGAACCACACATCAGCTGATTCAAGTCACTTCTTCATCTCTGGGGAAACCGTCCAACATTTACTGCCGTAAAGGAGGACAGATATCACGTAGCAGATCAGTATTCTTTTCTTTGTTACCAACGAAACCATCCTGTCTCGTAATACTCTGCCTAGCTTTTGGAATGCCAGTACGTCTTTAGATCTCATCATCGCACTTACAGATCTCTATCAAAACACTTCCCAGATATTTAAATTTCTTCACTTTCTTGATTTTAGTGTGCCTGATCGTGTTTCGAGCCCAACCTTTTGCTGATGACTACACATTCTGTCTTCTTGTAGTTTATGTTTAGTCCCTTCTTTTCACTCTCCTTCGCTGCTTTCTGTAGGAGATTTTGTAATTAACTTTCCGAATCTGCTATCAGCACAATGGAATCTGCGTATCTTATGTTGCTGAGATTGTGACCGTCATTGATGAATCCTGGTAGACTTTCCAGTTTTCTGAGTATTGCCTCGCTGTATAGGTTGAATACGTACGGTGAGAAGACACATCCTTGTTTTACGCCCCTTTCTATTTTTTAATATTTATTGAACTCCTTTTTTATCTTTATGTAACGGATTTGT
>CAHIKZ030004884.1:3845000-3852500 GCA_903632075.3 Acanthosepion pharaonis
GAAAGAATATTAATCTACAACCCAGTGTGTCAAAAGATTTTATTTTTTTTCATTTTCTTAAAATATATATATATATATATATATATATATATATATATATATATATATATATATATATATATATAAAAGAAGAGAAAACCGCAAACGTTTTCGTTTGTAAAGTAGTTTTTTTTAATATATTGCGGTTCACGGGTTTCCGGTTTAGCCACTTTCAATCAGGCAAAGAGTGGATATTTCCACATATTATTAAAAGGACTTAATTTTTCTCATTTTTTTCGATGTTAAATATTTTCGATATTAGACATTCTCTTTTTTGTGTGTTAGTGACCCAAATGTCTTCCTTGAACTGGCAGTGAAAAAGTTTAGCGTGAAGAGTAATAAAACAATTAAAACTGGTCTGAGAAAGGATGAGAAAGATATCCGTATTTCTATCTTTTAATGACTCCTGTGTGTTAAATCTATTTTCATTTTATGTGTTTTTGTTAGCATGCGTACATATACGTATACTCCCTCTCCATACATACATAATGTCTTATTATAAGGAATTAATATACACATATGTACATATATATATACACACACATACATACACACAAACACAAACACACACTTCCTATAATGTGAAACTTTCGCGTGTTTGCCCGTCAGCAGTTTTGTATTTCTCAATATGTGTATATATATATATCAGTACGCACATGTACATTCTCACTCCCTCTCTATATATACATACTGTTTTATAAAGAATTAGCATACACACATACACGCACATATATACATACATATATACATACATACGTACACACACACATTTCCTATGTTGTGTAGGGTTTCGCGTGCTTGTGAGCAGTCTATTGTTTTTGCCAATATGCGTTTACATATTCGTGCTCCACATATATCCGCGTGTGAGTGTGTGCGCTTGGATGCGAGTGGTATGACCACTGTACTTGGCCATCACGTGTGCATGTTGTGTGCTTTTGCGTGTGGGGTTATGATCTATTTAGTGCTGGTTTAAATTTGTTTATGACGTTTTTTTTCTTGTATTTGTAGGTAAGAATAATTGTCTGTTTGGTATATTGGCAAAATGTTAAATTTACCCTGGTTACATTTGTAGAAGTTTTGTGATACAAAGATTTTTCTGTTGTTTGGTTGTTTGTTTTGTGTAGGGAGACCCTCTTTTAAAGTTGTTGGCTGATACCTATATATGACTTCTTACATTTTGTACATTTGAGTGCATAAATCACATTTTTCGAGTTGCAGTTTACATTTTATTTATTATGAATATCGTTTTGGGGCTTTCAAAAGTGTAGGAGTTTCCATTTATAATGATTTCACAAACCCCACATCTTTTTTAGTTGCATTTTGGGAATCCCTGTATTGTGTGTTGGTTAAATTTAGATGAGGTTAATATGTGTTTTAGGTTTTTAGATTAAAGTTTGCTTTTAATTATTTTGGTTGTTTCTATTATATTTTTCAGTTTGTCATTCTTGCTAAGTAGGTCTAGATTTTTTGTAATTTCTGTAAATAGTTCTGGATATTTCTTGTATGTTAAAACATATGCTAGCGTTTGTTCGATGTTACGTTTCTTTGGATTTCGTAGTTGGTCTAAAGTAATTTTTTTGCGAGTTCAAAACCTTTGTTTATTAGTGTTATGGGGTAGCCTCGTTTTTTTTTAGAGTTTTATGTAGTTCTTCTAGGCAGGTTTTTCGGAAGTGTCTGTCAGTCACTATAGAATAAACCCTACGTGCTAGAGAAAAGAGGATGGATTTCAGGCAACTTTTTGGGTGAAATGAAGATATTGTTGGGTGTCTGTAGGTTTGTGGTAGATATCTGTGATTATGTGGTTATTTCTATTTCTAATGAGTATATCTAAAAATGGTAATTCGTTGAAGTTATATTCTTGGCTGAATTTGATTTTTGGCTGTAAGTTTTGAAGTAAAATGTGGAATTGGTTAATACCACCTCATGAGTATTTCCAGAAAATGAAGAAATCATCTAAGTATCGTCTCCAAGATTTAGTGCGGTGAGTTTTTATATTTTCCCCATATATGTGTTCTATCTTTTCATAGAGATTTTCTTCTAGGTAAGCTAATATTAGGGTGGCATATGTTGGTGACATTTTGTTCCCATTGCGGTACCTAGGGTTTGGATATAGGTTTTGTTGTCAAATTCAAAATTGTTATTATTTAGAATTAGGTCTGTACTATCGATAATGAATTCCTTAGTGAATCTGGGATGTAGTGTTTCTGGATGTTTTTCAATCCAGAATGATATTGTCTGTTTACGTAATTCATGGGGTATGTTACTATATCGGCTACTAGGTAAATTTGCTTTTTAGGCCCCGCGGTAAATATCGATTAAAATTTTCCCAAATCCTGATATTTCCGTGTAAATATTACCTGCTGAACTCGAATTAATAATTAAAATTATGAGAAAACCTACCGTTTTGAAGTTATCGACAAGAAAAAACGGACTTCTTTTTGGTCATTCGTGAGTCATTACTGCCATAATTTTTAGTAATTCACTGCGGGGTACTTCCGTTGGCGTAAGCAGAAATTTTGGCCTATTTACAACAGTGGTGGGAAACAAACATTCACACACACAAATTTTTAATTTATTGTATTTCCAACTAATAAATAAGCATACTTTTCATATAATTAACTGTACACAGAGAGATAATAACTAAATATGCATAGTAAAGAGAAAAAAAAATTGATTTAATAGAAATAAATCCCATTTATCCATTTTAAAGGGTGAAACAGTGTTCGTACAAATCAAATTTCAGATTTTAAAAACTTCGAAATTGCTTTAATACTCTAGATTATGCAAGTAGAATATTCAAGAATGTCCCAATAATGTTATCAGTAGTTATTTTAGCCTAAAAAATACAAACAGAACATTCTGTAATTGATATTCGTGCAAAAAGTTTATCATCATGGCAAGAGGTAAAGAATTGACAAGTTCGCAGAAAGAACAGATTGTTAAGACCCCCACTCCCCCGAGAGAATGTGAACGTTACAGGAAAGTCTCAGACAACCTGAATATTCCATTTACTAACATTAGTTTATCCATTACAAGGGATAAAAAAAAATCAAAACTGTTGAAAACCAAAGAACAGGTGCAACACGGAAGATCGAGAAAATTAATGCGTCAAATTAAAAAAAAGTCCAATGGTTACTTATCAAGAGTAGCAGGATGATTTGCTTTCATCAGGAATCTGTGTCACTAAACGGACAATAAGCAATGCAATTCATAGGAACAATCTAAAGCCACACTCCCCTCGGAAAATTCACAGAGATGCCAGGTTGAAATTCGTTCATGAACATAAGTATAAGAAAAAAATCGTATTGAGAAAGAATGAACAGACGAACCCGAAATTGTGTTGTTTGGACGTAATTCTAGAAATCATGTATGGAGGAAAGATGGCGATGTCTTCAAATAAAAGAACACAGTTCGAACAGTGAAATTTGGTGGTAGAATCATCATGATTTGGGAAATCATTTTTGCAAAAGGTACTGGCAATATATCAGTAAAAGATGGTAGAATGAATGCCGCTGCATATAAAAAGATTTTGGAAATAAATTTCATGATTTCGGTTGAATATATTGAAATTTTTCCTGATTGGATCTACCAAAAAGATAATGATCCTAATTGCACGCTGCAAGAACTACGAAGAAATGGCTTGCTGAAAATAATGTAAATATCTTGAAATGGCCAAGTCAGGTCCCAGATTTAAAACCAAACGAGAATCTGTGGTGTTATTTGAAAATTCAAATCCAATCGAGAGCTCCAACAAACATCCCAGATGTGAAGAGCATATGCGAAGAATGGAACAAAATACCAACTAAAATTTTCAAACCGTTAGTTGAGAACGACAAGAAGAGGTTAGTTGCTGTAGAAGTAGATAATGGCTATTCTACAAAGTATTAAATGAAGATTATGTATTTTTTTAATATTATACGAATACTTTTTTTCACACATTAAAATGGATAAATGGGATTTATTTCTATTAACTCATTTTTTCCTGTTTTCTATGCATATTTAATTATTATGCATCTGTGTACAGTTAATTATATGAAAAGAATGTTTATTCATTAACTGGAAATACAATAAATTACAAATTTGTATGTGTACGAATATTTGTTTCCCTCTTGTACATATCAAATCACTATATGTTGTACAAGAGAAAATATTTGTTTTGAGCTTGCAAAAACATCAATATTTAAATTGTTTCGAAACGAATTAATCTCTGTGTCTAAAATTTCAGTGATGAGGAATTATCATTATTTGCTCTATTTACATGTGCGCTATTGTCATCACCTCTGCTGTTTTTAACCTGGCATTTAGGCCGCTCTGCCATCATTTGGTGTATCACGATGCGCCTAAACTTCAGGGAAGTATCATGAATCTAGAAGAATTCAATGTTAGATTTAAATCAAAATCCTTTAAAAACGAAATTACGAGTAAGTGGATACGCGAAGGGAATCTAAAATGTGAAACGAAATCAGTAAAATAGTTTATCAAATACATGATTAGTAATAATAGTGTATTTAAATACATCATTGGTAAAATAGATAAAACAATTAATGTGTGGCAAATGTGGGAGACAATTAGAAAAAACTGGGTAACACACGAACCCATGAATGTGACTCGTTTGGGCACTTCGTAAGCAGTATCATAATTAGCAAGCTTGTCTCACTGGAACAATTTCAACTGAATAGTGAGTTCGATCCTCACTGGATGCCCCATACATTCGGCCTTGCGCTACATCTAAGCTACGCTTAGAAAATTACCATAAACATGGTTTGTGGGCACTTCGACGTGCCCACAAAGCATGCTTCTCTCGCTAGATCAGTTGCGGCTGAACAGTGAGATCGATCCTCACATTTTGCCTTGTATTTTCGGCCTTGTGCCACATCTAAGCTATGTTTAGAAAAGCACCACAAATATGGTTCATGGTTAAGTTTGAATGGTAATTTTCTTTAAATAGAATAAATGATTAGCACAAACAATTAACGGATTAATTTATTAAGTTTAAACTACTATGTTGTATCGTTCAAAGACAATAATGTCCAGTAGACGTTTGCCTCTAAGTAAACTAGCTTGAAAAGTTTGATAAACATTTAAGTTTTCCAAGAGAATTTAAAAATAATTGCGTGATGATTGAGTGCGTCAATTGTTCCCCAAATCTCTGCAAACGGGTCTCCCATAAATGTGCAGATTTGAGGATCTGAATACAACTGTAACTGTTTCTGTCGTAGTGATTTTGCAATCTGTTGGAATATCCGTCGAAGTATTGAGAACATTGAACTTTCATCCATTTCACTCACAGAAAAATCAGCCAGACATATTGAATGTGTAAAAATACTAAGATAATGTCAATGCACTTTATAAAAATATCGGATATATCGATTTTTTATGAAGTAATATTGATATTTCCTTAAAACATTCAGGCTAATAATTAACTTTCATAAGAGCAATTTTATTTGCATGATGATAAAGCATTTTACGCCAACTTTCGACAATCCCAACCAAGTTCTGAAATTTGCGCCTGATTGATTCGTACGGCACAAAAGTCAAGAAATTTATAAGATATGGAAACATAAACCAATCAATCATTAATTCCAGATTGTCACTGATGATGGATACATCTTTCAGAATCACTTATAATTTGGAATGTATATGTTAGTTATTTGGGCGGGGGATTGTAGCAAACATACTTTTAAAAATATTGCAAATAGCTTATATTTGGGAAGAAGAATATTCTAGGATATATGACATTAGGGCAGGTCACATTCGGAAGCGTCGTATTGAACGCAATTTGAAAGTTGGAATTTGACATGATAAATAATGACTCAAAATATTTTCTTCCAAATCATTACCGCGTTTTGAGGAAACTAGTTTAAAGATTATGTTTAGGTTCAAAATCATAGCGTTGGAATTTCATTCCAGTGATCAGTGAAATCCTTATAGCACAGCCTTATAACATTTATAATTTACTGAAGCCTTACAAATTGTATATGGCGACGATGCATGGCACAAGCACATTATCATTAAATCCTTGTGCCATCAAATAAGACCTTCATTTACTTCAAATGGAAATTATTCTAAGCAATGTAGCTATATTATGATGTAACTTTAAACAGTGCAGTAATTTTAAAGCTACTTTCATTAAACAATGCAAATTTAAAACATTTCGTCTTATAATTTTTAGGCAGCAATATTATAGCGTTATATACACTTATCTATGTTTGTATTAATTAATTATGACCGAACAAATGGTGTAAGATCTTATTTGAGTTTCCATTTTTGAAAATTTTTACAATTTTAACAGACGCTTTACTTATTGAATGCTGTAAGAAATCGCATATTTTGCTTGTGGTGATTCATAATAAAAATGCTGCTTTGAATATATTTTCCATTCAACTTATCTAATATAAAAATATCAACTTCATTTAGATTTATTCTTGAAATAGTAAATTTTTAAAGTCACTTTGTAAGCAAAAACCTGCGGAAATGACATATTTCTGTACATCTCTTCAGACGATCTTTAAAAGTGAATACTCAAAAATTTATGAAGAACTATGAAGCTAATCTTTCGTGTCACTGAGTAGCATTTGAAACCGCAGATTCACACCTAGTGCAATATTGATTTTCTAAAAAATTCAAAAATCAACCTAACTTACTGTGCCAAAATGTATTCTATTTCATGGTTCACTGTATAATATTTATATATCTTCCATCATATATATATATATATATATATATATATATATATATAGTTAAAATTATACTTTTAAGGCATGTCATATTATGGCCAAATGTGCTCAATATCAGACATAGGCCCGTATGTAAATATAAAAGTGAAGTTCAACACCAAGGCGATCACAGTCTCTTTCATGATTGAAAGTAATCTGAAGGTCTGAACATTAATTTATTCCTTTTTACGGCTTATCAACACCTTGCAGTTTATTTAAAACCAGAAAATATTTTTAGATTCTAAGATTTTTTTGGAAATAATAATGCTTTATTGATAAAAGTCTTACTAATTAACCCATAAATGGGGGGTGGATAAGACGTGGCCCAAGGATATTTGTGCGTAAGTGAATATAACGAACTAAAATTGGAACTCGGCTCTCCAATTAAGAATTCCGAGCCATTATCCATGACATTACCCGCACATCCATGCTTACAGCAACTGGTATTCACAAACGGTCACCCATCTACGTATTGACCGGGTTCGACATTGCTTAACATCGGTGATCTTGCGGAAAGCAGTGTTTCAAAAAGGGATGTTGGCCGTAAGAAGAAAACATGTATACAATATGTTTCAAAATTTTATGCAGATTATATTATTCTAAATATATTCGTATTGACACGAAGTACTGGGACATAATTCGATCAACAGTTAGAACATCATAACATGCGCAATATTGTCCAACAACATTCGTATGTGTAAACAATTGACTATATGACTAAACCTGAAGACTGCGTTCAAGCATG
>CAHIKZ030004884.1:3857500-3877500 GCA_903632075.3 Acanthosepion pharaonis
GTACTTATCCTGATTATGTAGACAAAGGAACCAGTTTTTTAAGGTTAATTTCCTAGATTGTCTTATATATCCGATAGATTTAGACGAGAAAAATTGTCTATCACGATACAATTATCCCACTTCCTAGCAGCCGCCATAGCAATTTATTCTATATAATCTTTCCACATCATGTCAGCTGAAAACGAAACCTTAAATGTCGCAAGGTGTCACTCCCCTGGAGGTTAACTTCAGCCATGATGATGGAAGGCGAAATGATTAAAAGAGAAGAGAATTGTTTTGGAGACATTAAAATTAACAAGCCGTTTCTTGCTTCAGTTAATAACAGATTGTATAATTCTGAGCTCAGATGCCAATTTGAGCTTATCAGACCGATCAGACTTACCATTAAAACAGAAGTAGTAGTGTCAGAATAGATACCAAGTTGAGATCTGGCGATAACATGAAGGCAGTCAATGTCAATTAGGAACTTCGATGTTTATTTGAACTGGACTGGAAGACTCTATGTTCTGCGACATGATAACAGTTGGTGTATAACTAATTCCGTGTCTGTGCCCTTTTCACCATATTTGGAAATGTATTTTTTCCATTTCAAAGAATGTTTAAGACAGTGGTTCTTAACCTTTTAATCAAAGTTAAATACCAGCAAAAATCCAGCATTTCAAAATTTGTCTACTTGTGGTTGTCAACTATTAACTATGCACCCGTTTCCCGATATTTTTGACCTTTCCCTCAGATCCAACATTGGATCACAAAACCTTTGTCGTTTAACATTCTCATTAAATTTCAAAATATATCTCCCAAGATTCACTGACGTAAATATTAAAATTGAACATTAATTCAGATTTTATTATGCAAATTAATTTTACAGAAAAACCTTGGTATTAAACAAGCAAAAGCTATTGAGAATCTATTTAATAGCAATCTTTAATGCGTAGTTCAGTGTGTAATATTTAGCTTTATTAGAAATGACTATAAAACTTTTTGATGTGTCTCACATTGTGATATGCAACAGAGTTAATAAATAAATCGAAATGATTTTATGTTAATAAATAAATCGAAATGATTTCAACAATAGAAATATATACCATATATTTCCGCGTGTAAGGCGACCTTTAGATGAGACGAAGTCAAAAAATATAGCAAATTTTCTTGAATTTATTCTATATGACGACTGCTTAAAGATGTTATTGAAAATTATGTTACTTACTGTATCCTTAGAAATTCAAAATAAAAAAAACAGATTCTATATTATGTTTTCCCTATACATATCCCCTAAAAGAGTAACCCTTCTTTTTTTTACGTTTCATGACGTGCTCTCTTGAGAAAACTGATTCTTCTTCCATTTCTTTTCTTATATCTAAACGGTTACAAACTGCCTGGTCTACTAATTTTTCTTTGTTCAGTCTATTCCTAATTTTTGTCTAAACCAGTTGAGATTTTAACTTATGCCCACATATCAAACATGGAATCACCAGCAAAACGAAGAAAGTATGAAGCGAAGTTTAAATTGAAAGATATTGAAGTTGCCGAGGAATCGAACAGCTTTGCTGCTAGTAGAAAAAACTTGAAGTTTACATTTTCTCTGCTGAGCTAGCATGGATAGAAGTTGATTTCATTGATATGGAATTATTCTTCAAATAGGCAATTTATTAGGAAGTTATGCCAGTAATATACGAGATAGAAATGGTTTTATTATCAGTTTATGTGAAACTTTTCATGTATGTTATTGGTTATCGAACCTAGGCCGAGGCCGATGAACATCACTTAGAATTTAAGTTTAATTTTAGTTTAGAACAAGGGTCGGCAAGCTACGGCGAAGCCTGATTACCAATGACTCTATTTTTAACATGAGAGACGAGGCTTTCGAATTCGACAAACGGCCTGCTGTTATCTTCCTCTAATCCACCCAACCGAATTTGAATACTATGACCGCAAAAACACGATCAAAACCCAATCACCTCCATTTCAGCGTAAAAAAAAAAAAAGTAAACATAAAACAAAAACTGAGAGCCGATTTGACCGACCGACCGTCGACAGCTTCAAAAGGGACAATGTTGTCTCAGTCGGCTTTCTATTTCATTCCTCCAACAGCACCCTCCCCCCATCGCAGCGAGGTAGCAGAAATCTAAAGACAGTTAAACATACGCGCATTATACATACATGCCTCATGAATGTGTGGATGATACCGCATGTGTACGTACATAAGTGTATATGTTTGCAACTATTTGTACTCGTATGTATGGGTATATGTGCTTCGTTTTTGTTTGATGTGTGTGTGTGTGGTTCGTTTGTGGAACAATTTTCAATAACAGTTTCAAACCTACATGTCATAATTTCATCCATTTCACTTCAGATGATTTTTTTCACTTTGAAGTATTTTGACGTTCCTTGAGGAAAAGTAATTTTTTTTTAATTTTAGATTTTCTTTTGTTTTTCTGATTTCTCAATGTTTATTTTCATTATGGTTTTAAATATTTAGGTTGTCAGGGGATCTGCATATGTAATTTTCCTTAATTTTTCATTAATGGCCTTCGTCCGGCCCGCGACCCGTCATTATAACACGATCCGGCCCGCGGGGTCGAATCAGTTGCCGATCCTTGGTTTAGAATTTAGAATTTAATTTTAGTTTTTTTTTTTAAAAATGTAGTATAAGATGATCCCACCAATTTTTAAGAGTGTTTTTCTTGTGGGGGGGAATTAAAGGACGTCTTATACGCGGAAATATACGGTATTTTATTTTATACTTGAATAAATGATTTGCATGAAGTTACTTCACATTTTATAACCTCCTTTAGGCTTTCATTGATCTTACCTTTTCTACTGATTCATATTTAACATTATTTCAGCTGTTCTTATTAATTCCCACAGACCTTCCTTACTTTTATTTTTTTTCATTCGCATGTCCATCTCTTTTAATGAAGCACTGTTCCATTTTTCTGGCTTTTTCAAACCATTTTTTGGCAAGGTGAGCAATAATTAAATTTGGGAATGTTAACGAGCATTATTTTGCATGAATACAAACTTTAGCAGAAAGTTAATTTGTTGTTATTTTTTAATCGTTTCTTCTCAATCAAAACGAAAATACAATTAAGACGAAGAGGGTTACAGGGAGTGAAAGAGAATGAAAAGGCTTTAGTGACAAAAAAGGAACAAGAATTTAAGAGGACAGACTTTGGCAAAAGACTTTGTATTTAAATTTTTGAAGATTGTTAGTGACAAGGGAGTTTTACGGTCGAGAAGTGTGTGCAAGAAAAGAACCCATTAAAATAGAATGGCCGGTTCAGCAGTAAAACCGAATTACTAATCTAGCAGCATGCTTAAATTCATGCAATTCATCAGAGCAAGTAAAATATTTGTAGATAAAACAGAGGTAAACCACATCACGACGGTGTGAAAGTGACTGAAGTCGGGATGTGAGGTTAGGATCGAACACATTGCTAACCTTTCTTTGTCTTGTCAAGAATATCGCGATATATAGCAGGGACACCAGACCAGTTTCTTTGCATCGCGTCGTTAATAAATTTTCCACTCTGTTTCATCATATTTGCACACACACACAGATACACACACACACACACACACACACACACACACACACACATATATATATATATATATATAACGCCACAAGTCGATTCTTTGGTCATGGCAACCAATTATAACATCACGTGTCGAGCCTTGTCACCGGCAACTAATTATAACACGCACGCACCGGTCGATCAAGGGTCAACCTGGGTTGACACTACGCTGGTCAGTACCGTCGTCGGTCAATTGGTTGTTAATAGCTGGCCGTTTTCATCTACACCATCTCTGTCAACATTATGTTCTTTGATCTCAGTACAGTGAAGATCAAATGTCGTCGGTAATTCGGAGAGCTGGTCGAGTCACGGGGAAGCTGTATCATGAAAGAAATAAAAATCTTCTCGCAGGCGAAATAAAAACATAACATTCGTCGGTTTAGTTTTAAATTGGTTTATGTAGTTCTTAATACAAAAAATAAAACCTTCTCTCTTTAAATTTCTATAGTGACACTTTGCACTTGTAAGTCATGTAATAGGGATCAAAGTCAGGAATTGTCCTGGCAATTGGTCACGCTGTGTTTTAGTAGCAGCTCGTCTGCACATCGCATCTCTTTGGAACACTCTCTGAGTCGCCAACGCGATCTGCTTATATAGAGTCAGGCTCAAGACTGCCGTGGATTCGGACTGGTCTGGTGTTTTTGATATTTCCCCAACTGTTAGATTTAGTTGCGGTATCGCCCTCCTTTATAACTCATACTTTCTCTTATTTATGCCTTGCACCATTACCTCAAAATGGGCGGGGTCAAATTTCCCCTTTTCCCCTTCTTTTTCGGTATTCCATCTGAGATCAACTCCACGGGGAGGTTTTGACTGTCATTTTGACAATTCTAATCTTTGTCCGTGTGGACGAAGAGACGGTCTTATTTTAATCATTGTCTTTCGATAGCAAATACTACTTCCCAGGCTTTGGTCTTGTTTGTTCTGGTAGACCCCATCCAGACATCTGGCATCCCCAGTCCTTATCATGCTGACCTTCCAGGTGTGTTTCATATTTCAATTTGCTATTCGGGTGACAATTAAGTTTTTTTCTTCCAGGGTTATTCATATTTCCCAATTATATTTCAGTTGGTCCCTTGGCTCGGCCTGCTATTCGCAACTCACATTTGTTGGCGACCATAAAACAAATATTATTTCTATTTCTGTTTTTAATTCCGACGGTTAGCGAATAACACGGTATATATCGTAGCAATATCATTTTTACATTAACCATTTTAACATTACCAATGCCACACACACACACACACACACACACACACACACACATATATATATATATATATATATATGTAAGCAAATGTAAATGGATATAGATCCGACAGAATGAAGAAAAATTAGGAAAAAACAAACAAAAATCCTTAAATGCAATTATGTTGTTTAAAATGAATGAAATGTCGACGTCTGACGTTTCGGTTTAATAAACCTTTTTCAAGACAATATTCATTAAAATACAATTCAGTTCAATTTGACAAAGACGATGGACATAAACAAGTCTTATCCAAAACTGATAACTGAAAATTTTTAAAATGATCAGCTTTCCGTTTAGCATGGTCACGTTGTCTTCACATGGGCGACGCTTTCAAAACGTATTCTAAAATTTTTGATTATTTTGAATGAAAAAGAAAATGAAAAATTTAGATCCTAATAGAATTCTTTTCATTTTCTTTTTCATTCAAAATAATCAAAAATTTTTAGGAATACTTTTTTTGAAAGCGTCATACATGTGACGACAACGTATATATATATATATATATATTTAAGTTACAAAGAACTTGGTAAACCGAATGGGTAATTCCAAGGAGGATGAAATCCTGAGAGCTCAATGTGAATACAGAGCAAATCACAAAAATTACACTACCCATCAATTTCTAATCCCATTTTTCCTTTCATTTCCTTGTTGGAAGTGTTACCTGATGATCCGGAGTCCTTCAAAAAGGATTTTGGTGAAATAAATTATTGTAATGGTACCTTAAAGTGGTCTGTTTTTTCATTAAATATATATATATATATATATATATATATATATATACACTTACGAACCTTACCATTAAAGTTGCAAGAATTCACACTTCTGAAAATGCTCCACCTAACAGAGGGTATTTTGAGAAGGGTGAATTCTTGCAACTTTAAAGATAATGTTCGTAAGTTGTGTCAAAAGGAAAAGCTGGCCATTTTGATATACGCAGACAGAGACAAGGTGTTGAACGAACGTCCTGGCGTGATGCTGAAATGCAGTCACTTTTCAATCTTTTATTATTACACACACACACACACACACACACACACACGCGCAGCAGCACACACACTATATATATATATGTGTGTGTGTGTGTGTGTGTTTGTGTGTGTGTGTAAATAAAAAAGAAAGAACAGTAAGATATATAATCCGTTGTTCTTATTGATATTTGTATTTTTACAAAATAGTGCTCAATATAAATTTACAGAGCATTAATATTAAGTTTATAAAAAAATAAAAGTTTACTGGATCATAGAAATGAATTAGCTATTTTTTGCCGTCATTGTTAATAATTTTCCTTAAATAATATTTAAAAATAAAATTTTTTAAAAAGTGACCTAGTAATACTTATACTTGATATGAAAAAATAATTTTATATACTGTAAGTAATTCTAGTACATTTACTTGTTTATAGTCTATTAAAAATTAAAGTGAAAATATTTTAAAAGTGAACTTAAATAAAATGTATTCTAACCTAAACATCCCCCCAAAATCTTTAAGTATACAAATAGAAAAAATGCCGTAAAATTTTTTTGCCGTTAACAATAAAATTTAAAAAAAAACCCAAGACGACATGCATTTAACGGATGTCAGAATTCATTGAAAAATACATCGCTACCCCTACCTAAACATAACCCCTTTTTCAAACGTAACTAATAACTGATACAACAAAAGCTAATAAAAATGAACACACTACCACACCTTGTCTGAATGACTCGATCTCTCTGTATCTTTGGAAACAGTTGAATTAGGAATTATCTGTGCCTTTAAAACTCAGTAAATTTTAAAAAAATAATTACTCCAAAATTCACTTGAGAATGAAATGGAACTAATGTTTTAATTTAATTACAAAATTAAATTTGAAGCTTTTAGCTTCCATTTTTGAAACATGGTTATTACTGTGTAGCGAAAAACATTTTTTAAACTAGTTAATATATATATATATATATATATATATACGGTATGGTTAACAGCCCATATATTGCATAATAACATCTCGAAACGATTAAATTTATCTAAGGTACATAACTCGAAGACAAATAGGGTGCTTTCATGCTGCTTATGAACAGTTATGGCATTTTCTGGAACGATTTTTTTAGCCCATTCAATCTTTCTTATCAAATCGCGAAATGAATATTGTCTTTAACGGCCAATCTTCTTGATCTTTTATTATTTATTCACGTGTCACTCGATGGCACTACCTTTGAACCTACGTTGTTCCAAATTTTCATCAACTGCCTTCCTTATGCCGTCAGTTCTCAGTTTGCTATCTATGCCGATGATCCCACTATTTACTCCTATTTTAATGGTAAGTCTAATCAGTTCGATATTGTCAAATTGGCAGCTGAGCTAAAAAATGACATGCAATCTGTTGTTAACTGGAGCAAGAAACAGCTTGTTAATTTTAAGGCCTCCAAAATTCTGATCTCTTTTAATCGTCTCAGAGAACCTTTTTCACTATTGATCATCATGGCTGATGTTAAACTTCACGAGATTGACACTTTGCGACCACTCAGGCTAACGATTACCAATTCCATTCTAGGAAAGTTTTTATCCTTGTTTTATCCTAAACAATTTTCTCGTCCGAATCCATCTCACACATTTATAAGTCTACCATTCTTCCATGCATCGATGCAGTCACATAGGTATAAATCTTCTACGGTGTCTTTAGAAATTATTGATAAAATACAATGAAGAATCTGCGATGTTATTGGTCCTGACTTGGCGTCTAGACTTCAAGCACTTTCCTATCGCCCTTTCCAATCACCCTAATGAAAGCCTCCTATGCTTTTTCTATAAATATTTTCATGGTAATGCATCTGATTATCTTTTCTGTTTGGTATCTAGACTTTCTGCATTTAAGTGTACTATTAGATTGGTGGCAAGATTTCATCAGGTTGAAATGGCTAGATGCAACCGAAAGCTTCTACGCAATCAGTTTCTTATATCGCACTTCTCCCTTGTGGAAATCTCTTCTATTTTCTTCTTTTCTATTCAGATTTGATCTTCAAATATGTAATGGCTTTATTGCTTTGTTTTTGGTTAAATGATTAAAAATATATTTTTTATTAATGACTATTTACACTGTTTATATTGTCCTCATCTTTATTGTCATTATTTCGTCTACCGGGATAAATTGTTCAAATGACATGTACCAAGCCTTTTCTGGAAATCTCAGTTTCAGTTTTTTCTCCTTTAGTAATTCAACTTTCCACGTCTTTGTTCATCTTTGTTCTGGCCAGGTATGAACGCTTTGGCTCAAATCACTGGGTTATTTCAACCAACGCTTTTATCCAGTGGACTATGTGTTCTATTAAATATCAATATTATAAGCCTAAATTCACATGTTATATTTATCAATTGAATATAAGTACATACTGAATATTCTACCAAAACTGATAACATCAACTTTATTGAAAAAGACTAGACTTGCGTTACTGAAATCTGATTGCGCAAATATCCTTTTTTTTTTGTATCCTAGCAGTTTGAATACAACACCAAATTCAATTCTAAATTGAAACAATAAATTCTCCTCGGGTTGAAATTGCTTCTTATTTGAGATGCACTGTACTGTCAACGATGCCGAATTGTGCATCTCTACATCACGATTTGTGCATCGTAACTGAGCCAAGGATGGTTTGAATTTACTCTCTAACGCTTGGCCCGGAATACTCTCGCCTTTCTAAATGTGAATCTGCTAATATAAGCTGGCGACCAGAACTTCTTAACTTCATATCAAAATTGCTTTTTTTCTCACGCTTAAAAATCATATACAGTCCATAAAATTTCACTTCAATCATGAGTGTTGCAAACCAATCGTATAGGTGACCTATTGTGTCACATACAAACCCTGGCTTAGAGTCATATTACATTTAAATACCGATTCTTTTACGATCAATGAAGTTAAGCAACGTGGAACCTGGTCAGTACCTTGATAGGTGAAGGCTTGGGAATACCAAGTGCCGTAAATTCGGATGATATAATCAATATCGACTTAGAATTTGAAATCGGAGACCCGAGTTTCAATTCCAGTCGAGCTTCTTATATTCATTTACCCTTTTTAGAAACGTATTAATCCATCTCTTTACCCCGACTATGGGTTAATTATTATCGGTGAATCATTATTATCTCCCTCTAAAATATTCTTGCAATCTAAAATAATTTTCTGGGTCTCCGTAACCTGAAAAAGTTGGATAAGCCTTAAAAAATATCAGATCAGGCATTGCAATTCCTGGTGTATGATGTAGAGAATACGGTTTTCAAAATGTTTTGAAAATATGATATCTTTCTTATTCGGAACAATAGAACAGATTCGATTGAATGTGTTTTAGGATAATCTTTTTCAAAAAATGACACATATGAATGCATTCATCAAGAGAAAGCGATTTTTCTGAGTAAGACCGAGGCTGAAAACTAGTTCGATTTAAATGCCTTTTGTTGTTTTAAACAAATCTATTTGTTTGGCGACATTTCATTTCGGTATAATTAGATGCATTTTGATCATTTCAATATAAATCTTAAGTAAATTATATTATTTATTGAATTGCTTGCAAATGTTTTGAGACTTCGATTCCCTTCAGCAGTCAACGATATATATTGATTTAATACAGATTTTATAGGTTATATTTTATGCTTTTAAATATGGGTTCACTCTGTCGTGCGAGACAATTTCCCTCATCAGAATGTATCTAACACGCATCTACGTCTACTATTCGTTCATGCATTAAATATTATAGCCACAATTGTTCTGGTGCTTCCGTTATGTATTTCGATATGAAAATAGAAAAAAAAAAGAATTTCCATTGTTATTGTTTCTAAGCTGACATCTTGTGTTCAGTCATTTTCTGACTTCTTTAACATAGCTTTCCTGAACCCTTTTTATAAATATTTTCATGTTAATTGTTCTTATGAACTTTCCTTTTTGCCATCTATAATTTATGAATTTAAGCGCCGTACTAGACTGACAGTAAGGTCTCAACATTTTACAGTTGAAATGGTTTGATGAAACCGTAAGTTCTATGCTAATAGTTTCTTCTCAATACTTTTATGTTATGGAACTCTCTACCGGTTTCTTGCTTTCCAATCAACTTTGACCTTCAAAAATTCAAATTCAAAATTGACCTTCAAAAATTCAAAAGTGAATCGTTATCTTCTGTCTTAATGCTCATTCTTTTTTCATTCTTTCTCCTTAATAATGTTTTCTTTTTCTTATACTTATTAACCTCATTGTTTCGCAGCGGCTTTATTGCCTTGCTTGGAGTGAAATGATTAAAAAAAAGTTATAATATTCAAGATAAAACCAATATTTACTTCATTGACAAAGGATCCATTAACGAGAGAAAAAATGATTAACAACTTGTCAGAATTTCATGATAAACTTTGCTCTTTTTTTTTTTTTTTTTTTTTGAGCAACCAGAGATTTTATATTTTATAAGTGCCTAAGAACGTGATGAATATTTTTCAGGGGCTTAAATGATGTCCTGGAATTATACAAACATTTATTCTGTAATATATTGAAAGCATTCTAATTGAAAGTGTTTAATTTTTTATTCCTTGGGAACGATAAATTTCTAAGCCCGTTGGAAAAATGACGATGTGTACATGAGTGTTTTCAGAATAATGTACCAATCGAAAAACACATGACTCAAGGTCAAGTTTAAAGTGTGTTTTCTACGCGAGACCAAAGACAAAGATTGCTCAAAAAACTCGTAAGATTTCGCCTTTGAATAAGCCTCAACTGCCAGTCGTCCATCCTAGCTCCCCCCCACAAATTGGGTTATGAGAAGTTGTTTTCCACAGAACGGTGAGAATCTAATATATTGTCAATTAGTAACTTCATCATGATTGATTCAATTCATATACATCTATATGTGTGAAGGTTTGCGGGTCTGCCTTTTTGTTTCCATGGGGAAATGTTGGGTGATATATATTGTCCGAGGAGAGCATTTAAATGAGTACCCGATCGAAAAGAAGATTGAAAAATTTCGATTTTAAAATGTCAGTGCAACGAGTATATGGGGATCAGAGACAACAAAATGCTTAAGCCCGAAGGGGGTGTACTGCGAAGGGGAGAGAGTGAACTTTGGGGGCAGGATTAGCGAAGTCAGTAGAATGACACCTTTTGTAGAAATCAACAAAATAGATTCCAAAATGAGAATGGTTTGGCTGGTCCTCACTCTTTTAATCATTTAGTTTGTCTCAAACAACTGGACTAATAGTTTGATAAATCTTCCTTCACCACAATGTCACATTTACTCTCTTCATTCCCGCTACCCTCAATATAATACCACAATTTCTCTATGAATTGCTAACTAGCCCCATATGTTCAATTTTGTGGGTTGGGGTTAATAATAACAGTATTTAAAAATGTCTCTTTGATGCACATATATGTATAATGAATAAACGTATTCACAATAAAACCAGGGCAGCGATTCTTAGTATTAGAAGACCTCACAATCCTAATGGTCAAAATAAGAGGTAACCAGTCAAAAATAGGTGAAATTTAAACATTTTAAAAATAGATTCACTGAAACAATTCGCACTTATTCAGATACAGTGACAAATAGAAAGGAAAACATAAGTATCTCACATCTGAGATATCTGAGGCCTGAGGGAATTCAACTAAAGAAACAACGGTACTAATTTATAATATCACCAACTATTTCGAAAGACCTGACCAAATATCCAAGCATCGGTTTTCTTTTGGCAAATACTTCTTGGTTGGGCTGGGAACTTTTCACTTCCTTCTTTTAGGGTCCCACCAATGGGCAAATAGTGAATCCCAAAACTGGGATCGAAACATAATAATTGTATAAAAAGACATTTTTGTAGTAAGAAAACCAGCAATACATTTTTTTAAAATTACCAAAGCTTCCAAGAAATTTATATTTCGATATTAAATGACCCATAAGGAGTTGATATGCCGTTACAAAAAACACAAACCAGATCAAACCTTGAATAAATAATCAATACAGCGACTCAATTTATATAGTAATTTCAGTAACAGTAGAAAGGAAATTATTTCATGGCTTAACTAAATAAATAAAATACTTAATTATGAATAGATTAATATTTCTTTCTTTTTTCTAATGAAAATTTGAATTTTGCAAATGTATATATTATTTTTTTCAATCAATATTTCAAAATAGATATTAGCATATTAGGATAGTCCGGGGAATTAGCGGGCTTGGTGTTAGGGAGAATTTGTGGTTTGCCTCAGGCGGCGAGGTTAGAGATTAGTATTTATGTAGCAGGCACAATTGTTATTTTTCCTTTCATTTACTTGTGACTTTTCTCGACGAAAGTTACTCTATGTCCAGTAAAAGAGTGGATATTTGCTTTGAAGATTACACTATAAATCCTTTTTTTTTTTTTTAATCACGTCTATCATTTATTGTCATTTCAACCTAAAAATTGTTATTTACTAAAAAATTTTCCAATTATTTAAATGTTTTCAAGATGTTTTTCTGTTGATGCTGTTTTGGTGTTTGTTTCGTTTTTTCCTGTAATCAAAATAAACAAACGGAAAAGTGATTGAAATCGGACTGATTTCAATCGTAAACAAGTGTTATTTAGGTAGCTTAGACAAAGTAGTATTCACAAAAATTAGGTGTTTGTAAAGTCACGAAAACAACACTATTTACATCGTTGGGACTGTTGTCCTCATTTTTTATTGGCATATTCATGGTGTTTCGGCCGATGTACGTTCCGAACTTCTTCAGGTAATATTCCTTGGAATTTCGAACCCTTTATTTAGTCCACAGAGGCAGACTGTTCTAATTCCACGTGTCATGCTTTTTGGGTATCTCAGTATCAGTTAATTCCCTTTAGTAACTCACGTTTTTGTTCCCTCAGCTGTGGCCAGGTATTGGTCTTACTTTTTGGATTACTCAGTCAACGCTTTTATTCACTGTGCCATGTTTTATCCAATGGCCGAAATGTCGTGAATCATACTTATTATAAAACCCAGGTTGTGTGTTTGTGTGTCTGTTCGTTTAAATATTGGATCGGATTACCTACATTTTTCAACCGATTTCAACAAAACTTCACATGACTACGTAAAATTTCCTCGCGGTGGTTCTGACGGCGCCAAAAATTGGAAAAACACAATTGTTTTTGCACGAAATCAATTTGAAAACACGATTAAAAGGCATCGCTGTCGCGAGAATGAAAGGGGGACAACTCATATCGAGTTATACTTATTATAAAACCCAGGTTGTTTGTTTGTGTGTGTGTGTGTGTGTGTGTGTGTGTGTGTGTGTTCGTTTATATATGGGATCGGATTTCCTACATTTTTCAACCGATTTCAACAAAAATTTACTTTTTGGGGGCAGGTAGTGTTTCTTATCGTCTTGCACACTTTTTTCTTTATTTTTACATTCAGAATGCTTTAAAAATTCCATTTACAATCAATTGTTTATGATAAAATTCTATTCAATCGGTAATGTCATAACGATTGAAAACAATGTTTTTGTTTGAGTTTGGGTATGACTAATTCGTAAGAAAAAAAAAACTAATTAAGACATGCGTGTCCGTCAACCTTAACCAATAATCTTTTCAATTTTATTTTTCAGTCTTTATGATGGTCGATACTTGATCTATCTCTTACTGTTACATCCCCGGGCAATGCCGGGCTCTACTGCTAGTGGGGCAATAAATATGAAGACAACAGTCTGAACCATGTAATAGTTACAATGCTTCAACTCAGAAATATTGACAGACCCTGAAGAAGGAGGAAACGTACAACGGCTGAAACGTCGTGTGTGTGGCAATAAAAATGAGGACAACTGTCCGAAGGATGTAAAGACTGTAAATAGTTACAATACCTCATCTCAGAAATATAGAAAGATATTTACCGAAAAAGTGATTGAAATCAAGTTGTTTTAATTTGTAAACGAGTTTCAGACTGTATAGGTAGCTCACACAAGGTTATATTTACTGAAATTTGGTGTTTATAAAATAAATGGTCTTTATTATAATATTTCGTTACATTTTCTAGATATTATCCAGTTTTTAAATGTTGTGTAAAGAGTTGGCAAATTCTGACAGCATATTGGACATATCTATACCACAGGCCTGGAGCCACATAATTTTTACTATATGTATATTATGTGTTTCTACTTAGAACCTGAGGTTGAATTGTGTTTATTAAGCGCTCATAAAAAAAAAGTCGTTAGAAGTGTAATGTACACAAGAGTCTCCTGGCGCAGATGGCAATAACTTTAAATGAATTAGCAATTCTAAAACAACAGGTGTCTGCAGTTTCCATTTTGTTTTCTCCTGGAAATAACACATAGGCAAGAATAACATTTTATTTTTATTAGCCTTCAAAAATAAATAAATACAAACATAAAGAAATTCTCATATACATTACTTATATGCATACACACATAGATAGATACATATATACAAGTTATTATGCAAAATTGATCATTCTGAATTCTGAAAGACACTTCGATTAGCATCTATAATCTGTTATATCTTGGAATGATATGGTCGCAGAACCTGTTTGACAGTAATGACTATGGGACATGGTGCAGTGTCCTGTTACCAGATACAGAGTCTTCCAACCGACATCTTTTTGACTCAATATACTTGATGTAGGACTCCGTGTTGAGTCTAAGGCCCCCACAAAAAAGGTTCTGGAGGTCTTTTATTATCAGAACGATTAGAGGGAATTTTCCGAGCGGTCGTACCTTTGTAATCCCCATTAGACTCATCCAACTCTTTCCGAATCCTCTGTTCTGTCCCCAAAGTGGCATTTAAGACTCGCTGGTGATTTACAAAGGAGGCCACATATTTGAGGAGTGAGGATTGTGAGATGAGATCCCTGTTAGATTGGCTGACCTTTTAGTTCTTGCTCTCGCTTCTTGAAGATGATTCAGACAAGCAGATTGAAAACTGCTGAGTCCACTAAAACACGTTGATCTCCATTCTACTCGCTCCAAGGTTAAGCGCTCAAGCATGTTATATGGTATATAAACAGCTGACGAGTTGCTTTTCATCTTGTCTTTGTATCGTAGCCATGGGCATCCTACATTCCTGTAGCCCTGGTCTTAACTGGCTGTATCTTGAAAATTAACTCCACAGATTGCACGCAGACAGCTTTTATGGAAAACATCCAGCTGGCGTATATGGTAGCTGTATGGAGTCCACGATTCTGAGCCGTACAAAAGGATGCCAAGTACAACATCTCTGTAAACCCGAATTTTCGTATCCAGTCGAATATCCCACTCATTCCACAAGCGATGGCGAAGTTTGCCGAAATCAAAATGGTATGTGACCCCGACGTGATATATATATATATATATATATATATATATATGATAAAAATATATGATAAAAATATATGATAAAAATAAAGTTTTAAGGTATTTATGGGCTAAATACAAGATGTTTGAAGCAGAATGTCTCTCTCTCTCTCTCTCTCACACACACACACACACACACACACACATATATATATACACACACACATATATATATATATATATATAAATGTTGTTTGTTTCGCTTAATATTCGATACACTCCAGGCAGACATTTACATCCACACTGGCGTCATCGTATCTCTAATTGTTGACTGTGTATAAGCGATTATCTTTTTCGTTTATCAGTTTCGTTTTTTTTTTGTTTAATTCACAATAGGGCCACTTCTGATCATGTCCCTGATTGATCTTTTCCCTCAGGAGGATATATATATATATATATATATATATTGAGCAATAAAGAGGATAAATAATATAATATATATATATATATATATATATATATATATATATATATATATATATATTGAACAATAAAAAATATTAAAACATTCAAATCTTCAGACACACTGGTTTGCATAGTGATATTCTTTCGTTTTTTTTATTATTTCATTTAGATTCCTCGACTATTTTCGGCCAACATGGCCATCATCAGGAGAAAAAAAAATCTGCTTGCTGGTAGCACTGAACTACAGAAGTGAATGTCTTGATGGAGAAAATGCACTTTTGTCTGTAGTTTGCATTTATCTTTTTTATTTTTTTAAACATGAAGTTTGGTCAGCCTTGTGTTTTTAAGTTGTTATTTAAGATGAGAGCTGGATGGATTCATGCTACTCTTAATACCCTTTGTCATTTTGACAGTTTTATTGGTTCCTTGAAAGGGGATGTGTAAGCGTGTTTATTACTGTCGGTGTGTGTTATCATTTGGCTCATTAGGGAGTGAGTGAGCATGATATGTGTAAGTGTATATATTCGTGTGAGTGTGTGTATAAGTGTGAGGCCTCACCCCCTCCTTAATCATGTCTGTCTTGTGTGGGTATGAAATGGGGGTAGGTCCTATTTTGTGGGGTTATATATTAATACTATCTATATTGTTAAATATCGTCTGGATAGTGTGGTTTTTAAACGTTGTATCCACTTATTTTCATGTCCTTCTAAAATCTTTCTAATGTCATCTGCTTTGAACTTTTCTATTTTCTCAATTATAGTGAATTTGGCATGGGTTTTAAAATCGTGTTTTTCTAGGCGGAAATGTTGTTCTACAGGTAATAATCTTTCATGGGGAGTCGACTTAATTCGATTGCGATAATTATTAATTCTGTAGTGAAAGGGCCATTCAGATTTTCCTATATATTGTTTCTGGCATAGTGTGCATTCTAGGAGGTAAATTATGTTATGACTTCTAGAGTTAGAGTCGTGGTAGATTTTGAAAGTAGATTTAGGGGCTGAGCTAGTGAATGAAGTCTAAGGTGTTTGCAGCATAAGCTCCTTTTGTTGTTATATGTTTGGGAAAATCCTGTTGTTTTTGTTGTTGGATTATTACAGATTACCTTGTCCCCTGAAATGTGGTTACTACCTATGATTTCTTTTAGGTTCTTAGGTCTACGATATGCAAGAAGGCCGGGTCCCTTAAACAATTTTTTTATGTCTGGTTTGAGATGTAGTATTTCCCAGCGACGTTTGATTATTTGGGATAGTGGAGGCAGAGTGGGGTTGAAAGTGGTTACTAGAGGGATGCTGGTGGGTTTATTTTTAAACTTGTACATTAGGATGACTTCTCTAGGTGTGGAAATTGCTTTATTTATTTGTCCCTGATTAGGTGGTGATATAAATATATATATATATATATATATATATATATATATATATATATATATATATATATATTATAGGATGAGATTATCACAAAAACATCTATATAAAAATAATGAGTTGTATACTTATCAAAATGTTTTGATATATATATATATATATATATATATATATTATACATTAATTGATTTAAAATATGTTTTTTTCGCTACACAGTTCTAACCATGTTTCAAAAATGGAAGCTAAAAGCTCCGAACCATATTTTAAATCAATTAATTTATAATATTAATGCTCTGTAAATTTACATTGAGCACTAATTTGTAAAAATAAAAATATCTATAAGAACTCCGGATTATATATCTTACTGTTCTTTATATATATATATATATATATATATATATATATATATATATATATATATATATATATATATTATAAAGAGGTAATGAATCGATGAATAATATTAATGTAATTAATGGCGAATTCTTTACGCTAACAGACTTAATACAAGCATTGACATACTAACAATCCATTGAATGACGCGGTCCTTATGTATAAAATTGTTGTCAGATGGACCTGGTGTATTTTTCGAGCAGCAAGTACTTTCGAAAACTTCCTGTTCTCATCGTCTGGTTGTTTTTTTTTTCATTTAGAAATAAAACACAAAGGCAAAATAAATGCATTTTAAACCGAAAGACGAAAAACAATTGATCCGCAGTATGAAATTCCTGAAAAAAATACTTAATAAGACATATCACTATATTATTTGAACTATATTCTTAGTTCATGTCATTTTAACACTTACAACAAAAGAATTCATGGATTTACCACATTACAAAACTCATACAAAAAAGCTTACTTGAAATATTTGAACTCTAGCGTTGTGACTTGCACGACCCAATATAACCGTTAATAAACAACATATTCTTAAAAAAACATCTTTCGTTCTACAATACACTACATTAATATTACTAATTGATTCATTGCTGCACAATATAACAAGTTTCTGGGGAGGAGGTGTAAGTTTGTAAACAGTGACATTACGGCTCGAGTTCTCTCAGTCACTCTGTGTTTATCTAAAAATAAATACGCTTAAATTCACCTTCATCCCTGTCGTGCGGCAATGGCTTAATGATAGAATTCCCCGATTGACGCCAATTCAGTCGGTTTTCGATCCTAGCTAGAGGCAACTGGACGTCTGGCTACACTGATGATACAGCAAAAACACTGTTGATAACAGTATATATATATATATATATATATATATATATATATATATATATATATATATATATATATATATATTTGCTTCATGCTTGAACGCAATCTTCAGGCCATATATATATTGTAATAAATAGATATAAAACTTTTGAAAGACTCGTATTTTGGAAAATTAGTTTCTTAGTTTCTTTTCAAATTTACATTCTAGAGTCTTGATATCGTCGACATTGTGGGATTTTATCATATCAAAAGCAAGGATTTATTTCCCTGCATTTTCTTGAATATTACTCACTTACTTTTGTTTTACCAGACGTTGAATTATGGCACTGTGTGTCCTCCATATATTTTGACTGATCTTCCAACCACCTGATAAATATTAATGAACGGTCTCAGATTTAAAAACCAATGGCATCCTTTTCTTTAGTATATAAACACGTGTAACAAAATAAATTCTATATTTGCCTTGATGAAGTCTCTCAGAAGACGAAACGCGTCGGCCCAGAATATTTTTTCCTCTTGTTTTTTTTTTCCTTTTGTTCCTTTACTGGTACCTTATTTGAGAATTATATATATATATATATATATATATATATATATATATATATATATGCAGTAGTAATAAATAGATATAAAACATTTTGAAAGACTCGTTATTTTGGAAAATTATTTTCTTACTTTCTTTTCAAATTTACTTTCTAGCTTCTTGATATCCTCCTCGACATTGTCAAAATTTACCTTGAGAGATCGATGCAAAATACGATCAGCAAACGTTCTTAAATTAAATACTTGTATATTTATTAGTATTTCCTATGATAATAATCGTCAATGGCACTAATAACATTATTGTTAATAAACATTTTTTTCATCTGTCTTGCAATAAGGTATACATGATCATTATCTTCTTTATGTTTTCCCCTTTTCTTATTTAGATCTAATTATTAGTGGGACATTATCACATTCATTCGCTGCTATGTTTGATGGACGAGTTAAAAGAATTTTACACTTAGACAGATCACTATTCTAATGATTTGCAGCAACAGTGTCAGTAATATATCTTTTCAGTAATAGTAAATGTTGTAGTATTATTTTTATTATTTGATTTTATTATGATGAGCTTGCTTCGTATTTTTATTCATTTTCATTTACGTTTTCCACGTAAAGTTTTAATATTTCCACAGGAAAGTCTTTGAACATCTGACTCACTAAAAGAAATAATCGGATGGTGCGAAAAGATATGATTTTATCAGTTCATATCATTCCATAATAAATGAACGCACAAGTTTCATTTCCTCTTGTTTCGTTTTACACGCACAAAAACACATTCTATTCTTGCTACTATAGTCAGGATACAGACATTTTATCCATGGCACATGCGCACACACATACGCACACACGCAGAGAGAAACACACACACACACATGCGTATATATAATTATACACACAAACGCATATATATATTTATACACACACACACACGCACACACACATACACACACACACATATATATATATATATATATATATATATTAGAATGTTTATTTTTTTATAAATATAGCCGAAATCGTTTCGAATCATTATCTTTTTCTTTCCATCACTTTTTTTAGTAGCTCATTAGACATTGTGATAATAGAAGGAATAGGGAAACATTAAATATGCGTCCTGGATCTTAGAATGTGGATGACGTTGCGATCAAGGAACTCTCTAGACATTTAGTTCCCAGTGGATTGTATTTCTTCTTTGATCGGAGTAAGGTTTTTTATGTCCCCCAAAAATAATTCTATACAAGAACAAAAGTATTGAAAGGACAACATTTTTGCTCTGGTTTATAAATACTTTTTACAAAATAAAATACTCACATTGGCCTTGATGAAATCACTCGGAGTA
>CAHIKZ030004884.1:3880000-3981183 GCA_903632075.3 Acanthosepion pharaonis
ATATATGCACACGTTTCCGGTTTCTGTTTTTTTAATTTTAATTTAGGTCAGCGAATCGGTAGCGAATTATGTATCGAAAAATAATTCATATTTATCTGTATCTCACTCATTTAAACTGTTATTTAACTCCTCTCTTTAACACTTCTCTCTGTTAAATTTTAATCCCCACCTTCACCTTTAGGCCTTCCTGTTCTTCTTTCTTCTGTTACACCCTCTCTCTAGAGCTTTCATACATTTCCCTCTTACACTTGTTTTCCACTCCCACACACACATATATATACACTAATAATAATAATACTCGTTTGGAAAAAAAAAAAACTCCGATAGCTCAACTTGTGCATATGTCAAAACAAATCGGTACACGGGAAAAAATTGGAAATAAAAAAGAAAGAACAAAACAAATCCGAGTTGGGCGAAATAAATTGTCCAGTCCCTTAAGTCTTTAGCTCAAAGAAAAAAAATAAGCGAGTAGTAAGACTAAACGTAGAGTGCTCAATACACTAAGTAGAGCGGGAATAATTAAAATAAATCCAAAAGAGCCTGGAAAAGCTGCCTAGGTTTCACCTAAACGGATCTTCAGGGTAAGCCGGTTTACCCAGAAAAATCTTTACATATTTATGTCTTTGTTGTTTCCGTTCCTTATATTATGGCCGCTACTGTATATATATATATATATATATATATATATATATATATATATATATGTGTGTGTGTGTGTGTGTGTGTGTGTGTGTTTTAGATGGGAAACTGTTAAAGGTCTAGAAAAGCGCGTTTACAGGCATAGTGTTAATATAGGAATCAAGACTAAATTATGTCTCTCAGTTCCACGCCTCAAGCGATTTTCGTACCATATCTCTCTATGTTCGTATGTCTTATATACCAGGTAAGGCATGAATATTTAATCATTATTTAAACATAAATTCAAACGTACATAATCTTAAAAATATTTTCAATATTGTATCACGCTTCGTAATATTTTCTTTTCTTGTTTAGTATTTAATTAGATATGGCGGCTGAAACAAAACGTGACCAATTTGAAAAATGGCTGCCACGAAAGATTTTTAGGTGATAAAACAGTTGAATGTTTGTAGAAGTACACTTTAAAAAATTTACAAAAGAATCAAACAGCCACACCAAATCCAATTCCAATCCAAGCAGAAACCGTTTTGTTTTTTACCAGGATCATCACCGAGGCCATCAAGAGTGTGAAGAGAAATCCATGAAGAAGCATCAGGAAGATGGCATACGAGCTGGATATTTCGGATAGGATGCTAAAGAGAATTGTAAAAGATGATTAAAACCAAAATGACAGCGACATCTTATCTTTAGCGCATTTAAGGTTGACTGAGATTTCGAGAATAGTGGAGATGCAACGTTCCAGATAAAGACTTCGTGGAGGATTTTGTCAACTATATAATCAACAAGAATTATACCACTTCAACAGAGAACATTGCCGAAGGTGTAAGATGTTCCAGGCACTCGAATTATCATATGCTGATGACGTTTAGTTACTGCGCATATTGAGAGGGACATGCAGGTGTTGGTGGACAGATTCTCAACTTCATGCGCTGCATTCAGGCTTACAATAAACCTGAAAAAGCGAAAGTGATGTTTACACCTCCACCTGGTGTGCCGTACAGTGAACCTAATACTTACGTCAATGGTACTAGATTGGGCGTTGTTGGTACTTTTGTTTACTTGGCAGTCATGTGATGGATCTCTGGATGCTGAAATAAATACTCGCATCCAGAAGACTTCTGTTGCATTGGAAGGTTGGAGAAGCGGCTATGGCCCGACGGGCGTTTTCCTTTTCAAACCAGACGTGTGTATTAACTATCCTGCAACACTCATCAGAGTTATGGACCCTTTTCCGTCGCCACCTCAAATGGCTTGAGCGTTTACACCAGAAGTGTTTACGGAGAATACTTTATATTAAATGGCAATCAATGACACCTGATACCGCTGTTCTTTAGAAGACCGTTTGTTCGAGTGTGGAAAATATAATTAATTAACCATCAGTTGCGTTGCAGTGGGCATGTAGTTCGTGTGGAAAACAGATTTCCAAAGTAGTTGTTTATGTTACGCTCACTGCTGACGGACGTCCGAGTCATAAACCAAGTAAGAGGTTCACCGACTGTGTGAAAAACTATCTGAAGGAGATTAGTCTGGATGTTGAGAATTGGGAGGAGATAGCGGAAAACCGCACTGAGTGGCAGAGAAATTTAGCAGAGCGTTGGGGGACATCTGAAGTAAAGAACTTCGTGCACGCCGAATTTAAACGGGGTCCGAGGAAAGGCGTTGTGAAAGGCTTGGAAGCTAACATAGTGAGCTGGAAATCAGAGATGTGATCGTATTCTATTATCTAAAGTTTGATACCTCAACCATCTGTAATCACATGAAAGACAGCCTTCTCATGCAGTGCGACCTTCGCGACCAGTTGAAAGAATTTGTGTCATTTTCTGCAAGATATGCAAATTCACAAGGAACAGATATCACGGAAAGATCTGATCAATCATATGAAGACAATGGAGCCTGTCTTCTTTGTTGCAAGCCATCCGAATCTGTTACTAGAATAAACTCCTCCAAAAAGGAAGAGACATTTAGTCACCAAACCCGGACTAATCCCAACCTTAGAGCAAGTGAATCAATACCAAATCAACTAATAAAAAGAAAAGAACGAAATGCTATCAGCAAATCATGACATAATTCTTTACTGCACTCGAGAATCCAGAAAAGAACACCATGTTTCAGACATACCAAATATGGAGAACTATGGGAGAATGTGAAATAAGAGCGCATCTCAGCCTAAACATACTTGCCAATGTCCGCACGTACATCGTTCGGAACTAAATACTTCTCAAATGCAGAAATAGATTAAGATAAAATTAGATATAATCCGTCACGCAAACAGTAAAGAGATGAGAGTAGAAATGAGTAATATGATATAAGATGAGGTAAGATCTAAAATAAATGAGGAAATAAAATCAAAGACTCTACCTATTGATCTAACCTGTAGTTATCCAGACGATGTCACTAAAGATGACTTCAATTACATTAGGGGTAGAATTCCTTGAAAAAAAAAAAAAACAGAGACGTGAAATCACCCAGGCAAAAAAAACGACGTCATCTAACTACTGAGTAGAGTAACCCTACACCCAAATATCAGACAGATGCCAGCTCCTAAAAGTTCATATGACAAAGTCCAATAAGCAATGTGAAAATATACAACGCGGCAGTGGGAACACTGTTAACGGACAAACCACTGGGAAACATCACAGAAGTTCACAATGTCATATACGCAACAACTTTAGCATCTATTGGGAAGTTTGGAGTCAAGACAATGAAAAAAAAAAACTACAGACAAAGAGAGTTAGTTTGGAAGGCAAACCGATGCGAGAAATAAAGGAATTCAAATGTGAGATTTCTATATTAGATGAGTTCACTATACACCGAAATAACTCAACACACAATTGCAAGAAGATCAAGTGGAAATATAAAATTAAATCACTAAATGAAATTCCATCAACCAAGGAAATCCTGAAACAGAAACTGCAGTTAAAGGCACAGAGAAGAAGACGATGCGAAAAACGTTGTGAGGTAAAAATGGAGTTTCAAATGGATGTAGAAATCCAAGTAAAGCTTCGACTGAAGCTGCAAAATGTTTAAAAAAGAAGGCAAAAACAAATGCAACCGATCAGATACAGAAACGATGGCAAGATAAACCGCTTCCTGGTCAATACTCTGCCCGTACCAAACAAACTGATGTAGACAAACACCGTATCCCATCAGTGGCTACGTAGTACATGGTTAAAAGTAGAACCTGAAGGTTTTATCCTTGCTGTACAGGACCAATGCTTGTTAACTAGAAATTTTTAAGCACAATTAATTAAAAAAATCGTGTTAGCCCCAAAATTAGATTTTGTGATAAATATCAAGAAACAGCTAATCATCTTGTATCAAGTTGCACGGTATTTGCACCCACTGAATATAAAACACGGCATGACAGAGTGGGCTAATATCTGCACTGGAAAATCTGAAACTCTATGAGAAGGAAACTGAAAGAAACTGGTATGAACATCATCCAGACCCAGTTACGAAGATAGGACCTGTAACAATTTTATGGCACTACATAATACACACAGACTTAAACTAATCGCACTCTAACATCGTTATTAGAGACTGCAAACAAAACAATGACTCCTTATTGATATGGTAGTCCCTGCATACTACAATCTATTTTTGAAGATCTATACAAGGACCTTGAAATCGAAATCTCAAAGATGTGGCACGTGAGAATATCAACAATTCTTGTCGTTGTTAGAGCCCTCAGATTGGCTGGAAAAGATTCCAATAGACTTATTGAAGGGATTCCTGGCAGCCCATACCTTAAAGAAAAACAAAAAATTGTTCTCACGAGTACAGCCCACACATTATGAAGGGCTTTATCAATGTAAAATATGTGTGATTTCTTTTTAAATTGTTCAGTGGTAAATGCCATAATGCCATTTCTGATGTTAGGTCTTTAGCCACCCAAAAGAAATAATAATAATAATAATAATAATAAACAGTAGTAATGATGGCAGTGATAGTGATAAAGTAATGATTCTAAAAGTAGTAACAGCAATACTAAAAGTGATAGTAATGGTAGTAGTTATAAAATAATAATTTTGGAGTGTTAATAGTTATATCTGTCGTGATGGCCATGCTAATTGTTATGGCGGTGGTTGTATTTGGGGAGGTGGTGGTAGTGTCGATAAGACTGTTGGTAGTTTTATTGCTTCCTGTTGGCAGTTAGGTTTTGGTGGTTTTAATGTAGTGGTCGTTTAGTGTTTTACCCTTTTTTTTGCTTGCTTCGTTCCCGTTTGTGTTCATCTTTTGTTGTTGGTGCTATCCATTTGGTTTGAACAGTGATAGTAGATATTTGTTTTCGTGTCTGCATTTTGAGATTATTTCAGATATTTGGTTTAGTAATGTTTTTATTTATGTGTGGGGGATTCTTGCGACTTTTCTTGCAGCCAAAGTAGACATCTCCTTGATATGTTGTTGTAAGCAGATGTAGGTTTCATAATTTTCCAGGTTATGCTTGGTGTTATGTTTTTGTCTTTTAGTTCTCATATGTGTATAGATAGTATGGAGCTGTTGCAGTATTTTCTGAATGAGAGGTTCTGCCTATATTTTCTTCGTTTAAATGTTCCTACTGTAGCGCCAATATAGTGCACTGTAATGTTGTTTCCCTTGCTCTGTACACTATATTTGTTTGTGTGCAGTTTCCTAGTGGTGGGCATGTGGTTGTGTTCCTGCAGTAGCATGTGCAGTCTTTGTTTTCGTTGTTCTAAGGTTTTGTTTATTGTTGAGTTTTTTTATTGTTTGTGTTATGTTCTTAGTGCAGCTGTAGCTAACTTTTACGTTTATGTTAAATATTTTTGCCAGTGGTTAGGGCTTGTAATGGAGAAGTGTTTTCTATTATATTTAGAAATGTTCTGCCGATGTTTGTTTTGACGGTTTTGTTTTGTGGTAGGTTAAACCAAATTATATTTCTTTTTCTGATTTTCTGTTGTGATTGTGATGGTGTGTATTCTAGTTGTTGTGTGAGTCCGCTTGTCCTTAGTGCGATGTTATTTGGTGTAGTTTTGTCGTTGAAAATGTTGGATGAGTTTTCTGATAACCTGCAGCTGATAGATTTAAGTTTCTACTTGATAATTGAGGTAAGGTGATTGGAGGATGTGTGTATATATCTGGGAGTGCCATTATCCTTTTTGTATGGTTCAGAAGTTTCTTTATTCAGGTTGAGGTTGATGTCTAGGAAGTTTATTGTCTTTGCGTTTGTTTTTATTTCTATTTTGAATCCAATCATTTTTGAGCGTTTATTGTCTTTTTCTGAATATATCTATGTTAGGATCGTTGGGTTCGCTTATTAGGATTAGGCCCATGTTTTTTTGTCTAATATTCTGGCTAAGTATGAAAGAATAAGAATACAAACCAGTCGCAGTTTTAAGCTCCATCATAACTTCAAATTTATACATCGAACAGGTTGTCGTCTTTTTTTATCATGCTCCGTTGTTGTGGAAAAACTTTGGAAGAGATTTCCGGCAGTGTCTGATTATTTTGTCTCATGATCCGTGAAGGGTACATGTTTTGCTAGATGCATTGCTTCGTTCAGTATGTTTTCTGTGATGGAAAGATAGAAGTTTCTTATGTCATAATGGATGAAGGTAGCTTTGCTTTTGTTTTGTATTCCTACGAACCAGTTAGTGACATCTTTGGTGTTTTTCCATTGATTTAGTTCTAGAGTTTTCCCCAATTTCATGTTGACTTTTCTAGTATATTTTTGCTGATTTTTATTTTCGTTTCTTTGTTGGGTTGATTAGGTGGAATGTGAGTTTTACTTCGAAATAGATATATAGATAATAAGAAGCAGACTTAAATATTCATTATATAATCGGTTATGAATTTATTTCAACGTATATATATATATATATATATATATATATATATATATATATAACCTGCCTTATCAAACTGACTAGATTTTATTAAATGATATAAATTCATCCGGGTAATCTGGAAATAAATCAGATATTTAAAATTAAAAAAAAAAGGAGAAATATAAAGAACTGACTTAGCGAAATTAACCTGACCATAATTTTGGGGTGTCGGAGGCTTACACTATTGGAGAGAGAAGTGGGAGAAGAAAAAAGGAAGGTAGAGGAATCATGAATAAATCTTTAGCCAAAACAAGTATCCAATAGTATTCACAAAAGTGTAAACTATTTTTTATATATGTGCGTCGAGATGTATATATATATATATATTGAGCATATACATGACATCCACGTAAATGATTAAATACATCTATAAACATATATATATATATATATATATATATATATATATATATATATATCTGAGATGAGGTATTATGTACATTATTTACATTATTCGGAGTATTGTCCTCGTCTTTGTTGCCATATTTATTACAAAGTTTCGACGTTTTTTCTTCTCCCACTCCCCTCTCTCCAACTCAACCCCAACATTTTTAAGGTCAACTTAATTTCGCTATTTCATGTTTTAATTTTAAATTTTTATTTATTTTTTATTTTGATCTGTTAAAATATCTGGTTTATTATCAGATTTAATAAAATGTAGCCAGTTTGATGAGGTATATATATATATATATATATATATATATATATATATATATTATATAATATATTTTAAAATAAATTTATAACCGATTATATGAGGAATATTTAGATCGTTTCCTTATTATTTATATTGCTTTTTAAATATTTTTTTCGGGTTTGATAGTATATATATATATATATATATATATATATATATATCATACAATAGAAATTAAGATTACATTAGGTTAATGATCATTTTCACCTTGTAAGCTGAAATAAAATTTATAATTTTTTTCAAACCAATCAATGCATAACAAATTATTGAAATAAAAACGGCCAGACAGAAAAAGGAAAGAAAGAAGGAATGGAAAAAGAAAAAAGAGAAAAAGAGAAAAAGAGAGAAAATAAAAACTAGGAAGTAGTGGAAGTCTGGATATGAGGGGTGGTCAGAGGAGAAAGAAAGAGAAATAGTGGGAGAAAAAAAGAGAGATACCACTTCCTTAGATAATATAATCCTTTTATATATGTTAATTTTTACATTTTTCTTAGTATTTTTTCTGATATGTTGTTTATTTTAATATATCTTTAATTCTGAATTTTTTCTCTTTCATATAAATGGATCTATCTCTTTATTTAAATTAATATTATTTTGTTTATAAATTTAGTAAGGATTTCTTTAAGTCTAAACTATCTTCTGATTGCTAATGTTTTTAAAATAAATAGGCCATTTCTTTTCTCTTTTTTATCCCCTTTTCTTTTCTTCCTTTTTCCTCTGACCACACCTCATATCCAGATTACATTGCTTAATATGTTTTATTTGCTTTTTTTTCTCTTTTTCTTTTCCTTCTTTCTTCTTCTGTCTGGGCATTTATATTTCAATAATTTATCATTGACTGGTTTGAAAAAATCCTTGTAAATTTTATTTCAATTCAGAAGGTGAAAATGATCATCAACCTAATGTAATCTTAATTCCTATTGTATGAAATATGTTGCTCTGTTTAATTAATCATTGAGCTGTATATGTGAATTATTTCTAATATTTAATTTTTAAGATTTTATTTTATATTGTATTAATAGTATCCACTGGAATTATATATAACGTATATATATATATATATATATATATATATATATATATATATATATATATATATATATATATACAACATGTGTGCGTATCAATTAATTTAATGTTTAAAATGGAAAAGCCGTATATAAACATATTTTCAATAGAAAAATGGATGGTGAGCTTCCTTCTTTGTTTCATGTTTTCTTTTTCTAATATTAATACCAGATTAGAAGTAAAGCAGATGGGAAAATCACATTAAAATGCGACATATAATTTGCAGAAAGATCAGAAAGAAACAGAAATCGGTTAAGCTTATGCTAATGTAAGCTCACAATTTTTCAGAATATTGACTCTCTACATAATATTCTGTAGTTAAAATCAAGGCCTGTTGAAGTTTTACGCATTCTTTTAAATTTTAGAATCTTTCTTTTTTTTTTTCCAATCTTTTCAGAACGTCTTGTTACTTTCAATCATTTTTTATTTAATTTTCTCTCTTTCAAATCTACCTAAATCCATGTTGTTTCTTATAGAAGCAACGCTAACACTTTTCATGTTTTAATTCTCAGGAAAAAAACGGCGCTCATTTTTGCGGGACGAGACTTTCAATTGAACCTTGAGGGCCTCTACAGAATATATTTGCAGAAGATGAGGATAAACTAATGCATTTTAGCCCCTAGTGAAACACTAGGGGCTAAAAATATATCTGATTTATTACTAAAAGAAAATCGAAACCAGGCATTTTTCTGTCGGAATTTATGGAATGATGAATTATTATTATTTACGCTATTTCTATTGTCTGTTGTCGTCATCTTTGTTGTTGCTATTACAAAGTTTCGGTCGTTATACCCTCCGGCCTTCTTCAGCTGTATTTCGATGTGGGTAACATACAGGGAATTTTGAACTGAACTCTTTACTTAATTTATGAGGGTACACTTTTCTCGTTCCTCGGTTCATGATTCGTGATATCTCATCCAGTTCTTATTTGTATTTAGTACTGTTCACTTATTGATCAGCCTTTTCTGCTGGGTGCAAGCACCCACTGCCTGACCCAGAGATTTAACCCATAACCACTATGACTGTAATTTCGCAAACCAACTCTTTTAGGCCATTGTCCTGTAGACTGTAGTGAACTTAGACCCTTAAAACAAACCTAGCTGCTGATTAGGTTGCAACTACTGCTGCAGCGTGCCATACTTTGATTGCTGCTGCTGTCTATCATTTTGATTGCTGTTGACACTAACTTAGTGTCATTTATCTTTCTTCATTAGCGATTCCCATATACTATTTATTCCTTGTCCAGTTTTTCACTTCATTTTACAACGGCTGATGGCACCCCCTTTCTCTCCATACCTGATAAGCTATGAACTATTTTGTAGTTTCACCTAATTTGATGTTGGCTGTTTTGCTTGTATTAAAAAGTACTGAAAAAACGAACTTTAGTAAATTTACCAACAATGTAAAACAACTCATGAATTTTGAAAAGGTTAATAAAAAATGAATTGACAGAACCTGTCGATATTATTCAAACAGCCACGTTTGAAAAGATTCTTGTAGCCACTGAGTTTAATTCTTTCGGCAATCTTCAAACACGTGTTGTAATTTCTCAGTCCGTGCCTGAGTATTTAAAACCTTCGCTTTTTGAACATGAGACACTGTTCGAAACATCGCGAATTTTGCAACAAGGGTGAGGACGACAATCCGAACAATGTAAATTGTGTAAATAATGACATTAGCACATCTCAGAAATACAGACAGATAATAAAATAACAGCATTTAAGAAGACAGACAATAATGATTGTTCTTTTAAATAAATCCTGACAGCTGTAATATAATAGATATTAATATTCTTAATAAGAATAGATATATTTACATAAAAAAGTACACGGTATATTGCTTAGGACTAATTTAAATCTTCAACATTAATTGATTAATGCCAATTTATTGTAAAAAATGTTTTGCATAAAAGATATGCAAAGGGACTCAATTTATTACCTATTAAAAATAGAAGACTGATGTCTGAATTTATATGAAGTAGTAAGCTCCCGATCCTCACTTGCCTGTCTTGATATAGTTCAAAAGCGTCTTATGCAGTCTTGTGAGTGATTATTTTCCACCCTACTACTTCTGTCCACACAGACAAAAAGGCACATCCCTATCGCTATTTCCATGGCATCTGCTGTGGCGAGCTACATTCCTTACAACTGTGACCCGCCATATCACGTACACAACGATATATCATCCCCATTCCATTCGTAAACCAAGAAGAATAAATTCCCAACTGACAGCTTCTTTCAAGAATGGCTTTTGTGGGAAAAAAGTTGTGAGAATTTTCCTGGTTTCGTGTGCGTTTGTGTGTTCGTGCTCAGCAGTGAGAACGCGATGAACAAGACCCAAGATTCGAAATAACTGCTCAACAGCTTTTATTTCTGGTTGAAGAGAGTGCAAAATAGGAGTATATTGCGGGAAAAATGGGTTTTCCCAGTTAACAAAGTTCTTGGGTAGATGTTTTATTAAGCGAGATTTCTCCGCTTTTTCCCATGGGAGTAACGAGAAATCTAAGTGTCAAACTGTTAGGACTGATACGAGTCTTCTGCAGCAGGGATTGTGTGTAGTTTTGGTAGGTGTACTGAAGGGAGATTTATCGACCTGTTTCCACGGGAGTAAGGAGAAATCTGAAGGCAAGCCCCCAGGGCAGACCTCGTCTTCTGTAGCAAGGCTTTAGCTGTACAGGAAAAGTAGGAAATTGATGTGGGGCCAAAGTTGGGACCACAGAAGGAAAACACGGAACACAGATTAGATGTAAGAAAGATATATTAACAACAGGTTACAGAGATAGTGTAAGCGGAGCTTACTAAAAGTTAGTGTCCAACACTGGTAGTCGTACTAGACTCTCACTGTCGCTCTCTATCACTCTCTGTCACTCAGTATGTCACTCTCTGTCTCAGTCGCCTACTTAATATAGGCCTGGAAGAGTCTATTGTGTAGGTAGTTTCCGGTCTCACAATAGAAATATTGCTGGCCATGAAAATAGTGGCTGCTGTAAATGAAGATGGAAAACAGAGCGAATAACGCTCAGTTAGCGTTTTTATTGCTTCTGGGACTTTTGCTTGTACGTTTTTGCTGCTGCTGAATCGTGCAAAGTAATTACGCCCCACGTGTCACAATAGACAACAAGTGAGACAGTTTAGATACAGTCTTCCGGTAGGATTTTTACAATCACTCTTGTTTTGTCAATTCGAGAAATAAACGTTCATAATGTTTCTTTCATAACTCAAATAAATTTACTTCTTTACATTTTTTATGTCGTACCACATCACACATTAACCCTCTACCTTGAGTGGCTCGTATGCCCTATTTTTGGTGAATATTGGTATAAGAATAGAAACTTATATTAATATTTAAAATAAATATATCTTGATTTTTTCTAAATTAGTTAATATCTGTTTTATTGCGAAAATATTGTCTTGCATCATAAAACATGACAGTGTAGTAATTCTAGGCTGGATGAATATATTACTTAATAAAACTAGAGAAACCATACGTCACTTTATGTCCAATAATTGCTCATATTAATATTTGATGTAAATATATGTTAAAAATTTCCTAACATTGGTTGGCTAATAAAGTTTTTATTGTGAAAACAGTGTTGCTTAATGAAATCTGTCGTAGTGAAGTTCTTTTAGTAAAACTACTCGATAATTCTATATGCTTTCATTATATCTCTGCGACTATCCATTTCCGCAGACAAGTTGCCGACAAAGAATTTCCTTGTGTCTATTTTCCTTTCTATTCTCTAACTGTAGTTAAAAAGTTAAAGCTTTCTGGATTCGATTTCTCTTCAAGAGCCATCATCGCTTGATAAACTCAATCGATCCTGCAAAGTATCTACGTTTTTGTATTCAGATCAGGTTTACTTCGAGGAAGCAATGGCGCCATCTTCGTGGATTATTAAAGACCGCGAAGAAGAAAAAAAAGAAGAAACGACGCTAGGACATAATATAACACTGGGTGATTATATTCTTTTTTTCTTTTGCCAACCCTAGTTCTGTATACACAACTATAGAGGCAGTCATATGACAGCCTAGCGCAGTGGAGCTGAAAATCTGATTCGTTGTGTGCTTTGCATAGACTTGTTTTCTATTACGGAATTTTCATTAATGCTCAGTGTCGACTCCAATATGCAAACGGCAGGTGGCCATTATAATATGCCATACACAGAACGGATATTTTAAACGTCTCTAATAACAGATTTGCTAAGAAGAAAATCTGTTATTAGAGACGCTTAAATATCCTGGAAAATTACTCAGTGATATCTCCTTAGATACTGATCCCTTTACTTTTAATTTTTAAAATATTTTTTAAATGCAATTCCAAACCATTATCAGGTAAAAAGAACATATTTCCGTTTACCTGTTATAATTTTTGACAAAATACTGAGTAAAATTCTTAATTTTAGTTTTGAAACAAGCCAATAAACACGAGGATTTACAAACTGAAAAAAAATCCCTAATAATAATAATTTAAACAACGCATACATTGGTTATACAACCACTACATTAAGGCGCCGATTAATATAACATTTATCTTATAGTAGTTCAAGTAATTTGCATATCATCAACATTACAAAAATACACAACATGGTTTGATAATCCTTAGAAATAACACACTAATATAAACTGTAAAATAATGGCTACAAACTCAATAGATTAAGCATAAAAACAAACAACCCAACATTAATAAAAATATTATTAAACATTGGAAAAACTAAATATATTTAATTGAAAAAAACTACATAATAACACTAAATGTGGCATGAAGACGCGACGACGAGATATTTGAAAATAATGAAACTGGCATAGAACAACAACAACAAAAAAACTCTTTGATAAAGGATCCTGAAAACGGAAGGTACTCACACATTGGAAAATTTATATCTAATTATGATATGCATGATGTTAGAAATATAGAAAAGAAATAAAAACAATACTTAACGTATAAATTTAAAAAGAATGTATAAATTTAAAATTGCTCCTGTAATTGAAAAACTTTATATAATTCACAATTTTGCTTTGCTTTTGAGATGCGATGCAAATAATATAAAAAGTATTAGGAGAATTGAAGGAAGTTCTCTCTCTCTCTCTCTCTCTCTCTCTCTCTCTCCACACAAACACATACACACATCTATCTATCTATCTATCTATCTATCTATCTATCTATCTATCTATCTATCTATCACACACACACACACACACACACACACACACACACACATATACACATATATATATATATATATATATATATATATATACACATAAGCATTTCAACCCAAGTAAGGCGGGTGTGGCATTAGTACGCAAGTGGCTACATAGAGTGTAAGTAAGGTAAAAGACTGGGTATGGGGGTGGGGGGATTGACGAAAGGATAAAAGGAATAACGGTGATCAGGGCATCAGGAGATGTCGACTGACATTACATTTAAATTTTGAAGATTATAGTTATCAGGCAAGCAATTAAAAGAAGGGAGTTGGGAAATGCAAGGGAAGAAGCTGTTGGAGTAGAAGAGGAGGTTAAATGCATTATCTTGTGTGATACAAATAAAAAAATTATACTTATGTGAACTTTAGGAAAGTGTGGACTTCTTTATTCAGCAGAGAGAACATACCATTATATAAACATAACATCTGTTTTCCAAATGTTGTTAGGAATGGTTGGGCTAATTGGTTTATTTGTCACCATTTCATTTCTCTTAGTGAAATATTTATGGAAGAAAAAATAGATCTTCGTTTACAAATTTTACACCTGAAAAAGTTTGTAGTATTGATAATCCTAAATGCTTAGGTAACAGCAAAAGTAACCCGAATCGCTCGATGTCTGGGAAATATCTTTTTAATCCCATAAACCATTGTCGTAACTGATGTTCGTTGCCTTCATTGTTTCACTGTGACTCTGTGTTATGGTGGAACACACTTATTCTATAGTTAATAGACTCTCCCACCTATAATAAGTAGGAGTAGTAAGAGTAACGAGGGATGTCGTTCAGTCAGTCGGGCGGGGAGGAACCCGAAAGAGGCTACGCCGAAGGTCGGATTCTCTTTCGGGGAGGTAAACCGACCCTGAACACGTTTATACGGGTTCAATGGGCATATTTTTGGCCGAGCCCACGGGCTCGGAGATCCCACGTTAAACCGGCCTTGTGCCACATGATGCCCTCGTGGGGAGTGACTAAATATAGTCGGTCAGTCAGTCGATGTCGGACGACAGTTAGTCGAATACGAAAGTATCAGCGACCACCACAAGATTACTCTGCGTAATGCCTATTATATCAAGTTTGGTACGTCGAACCTATTTTAAGACCGACTTAGTACAACTACAATCCTCCACTGCGAAATAACTCCGCAACACTCTGGTTAACTGGTAACGAGAAAAATTGTTCGTAACAAAAAAAATTATTTGAAAAACATTTATCCAAATTTGAAATTGTTTCAATGAAAATTAATCGAAAGGACAATTATTTAAAATGATAATTATTCGAAATACCTATGTTTGAAATACGTATGTGGTCTTGTTTTAAGAGAGTCAATGCTGATTTACCTTGAACTAATAACGCCCTTGAAGAACGACGTAGGGCGCTTTTTGCAGCAAGTGTCACCCTATCATTCCACGATATAGAAGACGTTCTTAAAAGAGAACAGGACTTGCAAGAAATTAATATTGCAGAAGTAAGAGCAGGTTGTCAAAATATCAAAAGTTCCAAAAAATACCGCGACGTAAATGGAAAACTTAAAAAATTAATGGCATCCTTTAACGAGTACTCTTCAGTAGTTGACTATTTGTGTGCAGTATCAAATAAGTTAAGCTTATAACGATTCTTTCTTACTAAATTGTTTTATTAACGATATCTGTATTTCGAATAATTATCATTTGTCTATTTCCTCTTTTAACTTTTTCCTTTTTATTGCAATAAATAATTTTCTATTTCGAATAATTATCATTTAGTATAATTGTCATTTCGATTAATTTTCATTTAAACAATTTACAATTCGAATAAATGTTTCCCAAATAACTTTTTGAACAGTTATTCGAACAGTGGTCACAAAATCGATTAACCGAATGTTGTATATATTTACGCTATTTTACTTTTCTGGCCACTCCAAACATGGAAAAACTTTTGTTTACTTTGACAGTATCTCTAATTTACTGCCACATTTGACTTGTCTCCCTCTCCATCCCGTTCATGAAAAACTTCAACCTTTCCTTGCAGAATGAAACTACCATCGATAAGCGACTTCACACAAAAGCGAAACTTAAAACGCAGCCTCATCTATCCGGTTATACGCATGCTGGTCAAAAAGTATCAGGTCTGCTGTTAAAAATAACATTACAACACATATCAATTCAGCATTTAATCTCCTTCAAAGCAGTCTTCTTCCCAAGCCATACACTTTATCCACTATCCATTCCTGGAAGTCCTTTTTAGTGAGAGCCAACTGCTACCTACCCGCATTTTATTGAATTGTCTCAACTCACTTTCATTCTAAGCAATGGAACGACAGAAGGGAGCGAGAACCTTACAAGTGAATGTGCATGCGCATAGGTGTTCAAGGTCCGTGACAAGCGGCTTCACTTATCGTACCAGAGCTCCGTTACCATAGGAATAGTCTTGATACATTTTTGCTCAGACCTCATATACCTGGAACTTTAAAACGGTGAGTACGAAACACTGTTCTGAAAATTATTGCCAATATCTAATACACTTCATATTTACATTATTCTGAGACTTAAAATTCTATTATTATCCAACTTGCCCGTATGTGTAGAGTAAAAGTTTATCAAAATTGAGTAAGTATCTGCAAACCTCTTTAAAATTGATAGACGAACTACAGAGTATGATAGCAGCAGTTTAAAATATTAGATTGACTTGCTGTTCTAGATACCAAATACAAAGCCTTTATTAATTAGGAAGACTTTCTTACATTGTTATAGATTTTATGGCATGAAATGAAGCTGTTGATTGTATTTTAACCCTTTGCCTGTCCAGGACATTTTCGTGTATAGTATCGAAATGTCCATACTTGTTTCCAGATTTATAAAACTATTGCAAGGCAACTCGGCTTATTTGACAAATATAATGTGCGCTGATAGACCGAGTTTAACATAATAAAAACCTGTGCAGCACGTGTGAACGTACAGATAAACGTGGAAATCACAAGTGTCCTGTGCATCACATATGATATACACAGGATAGGAAAGAGGTTATTGGAGATTATTCTAGTGAGACAGTAGCAACGCACTCCATACGAGGATCAATGATCTTGTGGACAATGAATGCTACAGACAGAAAGGAATAATAAAATACTGCTCCTAACAAATGTAAAAGAAGAAAAGGTTGATAAAGAAAACATAACTGAGAAAGATAGATCACTTATAGATTCATAACTATAAAATAAAAAAAATTGTCAGTTGTGTCGCCTAAAACAATTTCTATACACCCTCCCCCAAAAAAAAACTATTGTTCTAAAAACGAAAAAAAAAAAAACAAATTCTCGACAATTCGCTGTCACTCACAACCTATGGGTAGACTTTTTACAAAACAACTTGGGTCAACCAAGTATCTCGAGATTTATTAACTATATTTGGAAACGTTTATCAAAAGGTAAGCATGTGATTGCTATTCAGCTCTAAAATCAACAAGTGTAAGTGGAAAAATGGTTAGCCGGCATTTCGATAAACAGGCATATTTTTTTTTACTTTTGTCAATTATTAAATCGCGAAAGAAAATTCCAATTCGTTTAAAAAGTGCCAACAATGTTTTTCTTTTATTTTTAATTTAGACTTTTAAGAGAAATTCGCACTCATAACTCTTTTTCGCGGTTGAGATATTATAGGTAATTTTGATAATACTCTCAATTCAGAAAGAAATCTTCGACGAAAAACCAGACTAATTTGCAACAACAGGGGACATGCGTCAGCTCAACCGAAATTAATCTTCTACCATTTTTCTCCCAGTTTGATTATTTTATATCTTGGGTTTAGGAGCATTTCGACGTGGTGTAATGGTTAATAAGCTTGTCCCGTTAGATTAGGACTGGGTAGTAAGTTCGAACATAACGAGGGACTCTACACTTTCAGCCTTGTACCCCATCTAAACTACGCTTAGAAAATCATTCTGAGAACCTCAACGTGGTGTAATGTTTAGCAAGCTTGTCTCGCAACGTCAGTTATGACTGAGAAGTGAGTTCGTTCGTCACGAGGTGCTCCATACGTTCGGCCTTGTGCCACATGTAAGCTACGCTTAACAACTCGCTATATCATGGGTTTTAGATTTGATTTTCATTTAGTCCATCACTGAATCTACATTTTCACACACACACACACACACACACACACACACACACACACACACACACACACACACGAGTGTGCTCGAATATATAGATAATATTAAATAATGTGTTATTTTACACCAAACCATAGTAATATTATTTGCTGTGTAACTAAATCTTCTTACTATTTCTAATATTACTGTAAGTTATACATAATTACTTCTTTATTATTTATCTATATACTAACTTACATATTTATCTATCACCACCTCTATTTTTATTTTTTTTATTTTTTCTATCTGTTAATCCATTTCTTTCTTTCTTTCTTTCTTTCTTTCATTCTTCCTTTCTTTCTATCTATCTATCTATCTATCTATCTATCTATCTATCTATCTGCATTTAGTAATATATACCTAAATGGAATCCCTATTATGTTGTTTGTTGCTTGGCGCCATTGCCAAAGTCTATTTCTAGAGCCAACGGCTTAGGGATGACCTTATGCGACAAATTATTTTGTCCTTTATCCGTTAACATCAAAACATTAAATGTATTCATTTTGTTTTGGACGAATTCTTGAGATAATAAAAACTTATGTTTTGTTTTTAGAAAATAATCAGTCGTTCAAGCATAAAAATAATCTCTCATGCAAACAAATGTAAATTAGATTATTTGAAACAAGTTAATCCTAGGAAGTAATAATCCTAATAAATCGGAATTCGATACCCGAGCAACAAAATGATGCATTTTATTAAAGTTTCTCTCTTCTAATCATTTTTCGATATTTTTAGTTATTTCTCTCTTGATGGAATATATCTAGAAAGGATATCAGAATTATATGGGATTGTGACAGAATGTATTGTGTTCATTTATTGTGTTAGGACACCCACGCAGTCAATTTTGAATGTAAAGTAATTTATCTGCATTTTTCCGATGGATAAAAGTAAAATCTATGTGGGATCCTCGATACAATTACCAGCTTTTCAATAGTAAGTAAAAATGAATTACATGAATAAATAAATAACACGTTCGGGATCAATTGTCACTGAGTTGGAAGGTAGAATATTCCGGTCGTAGGCTTATATAGTTTGGCCGAATATGTTAAGATCTGACACAAGCCATTCTTTGAGTTGTAGCGTCAATCGGAGCCAGTCAGTGTCACAAGCCATCCGTTACAAACCGTTCGAGATATAGAGTAGGGCAGTTAAAATGGCCGTTGAAGTTAAAGATTGATAGATTAGCTTTATCAGTGCCAAGTGAACATTTGAGTAAAGAATATGCTATATTAATAACAGGATTACTGTTTCCTTTTCTTCTCACAGTTTTATTTCACTGTGCGTTCCATTTTGAACGTGCATCAGATCTTTCCAAGTTTTTGATCACACCGAAGCAAATTTGAATCGAAACACATCGTGGGATGAAACTTACCAGTCGAGAAAACCCATTGAGGGACCCAATCGCAATAGAAATAAATATTAGTATTTTTTTATCCAGCTTTATCATTTTTGTCATTTTCGAATGCAGTCCAAACAGTAAAATTCCAACATTTTATTGTTAATTGCTATTTTTTCTTGAAACTTTAATCAGTGTAAACAGAACAAAATGCGATAATTGCGATGGTGTCAAAAGGTAAGCACAGCAAGTCAAAATCCTGTGAAATCTATGATAGCTTCACATCTAGTAAAATATAATTCTCTTCTCTTCGCTTAACCAACCAAATGCATCTGACAAGCAAATAAAACTGACGTCGAAAACGAGTGAAATGAAGCGACGTTCTGCAGTGTCATTCTTTTGTCAAGAATTAGCCAGAAAGAGGATTTAAGTGACGTTTTTGTTGCCATCAGTGCCTGATTTAGGAAGTAACACGGTATATCGATCTGTTCCAAACAGAAAGAAATGATGAGAATTCCAGGATTGTATTCCACAACACGAGTGGAAACTAAAATCGATTGGGCAGTAATGTTAAGCAAATTAGTTCGAAGAATCAGTACATTTATTTTTCGAGAATGAAGAAAAACCAAAAAAAAGAAAACGACAATCAGAGAAGAAGAAGAAAACGGTAAGAGGAGAAAAGGATAAAAGAAGAAGAAAGAAATAATAAGAGAAAAAGAAAACGATAAAAAGGAAGAAGAATAAAACAATAATAAAAGAAGAAAAATAAGAGGAAGAAGAAAACGATAACAGGACAAGAAGAAAACTATAAGAGAAGAAGAAAAAGATAAAAAGGGAAGAAGGAAATATGAGAAGCAGAAAAAAAACGATAAGAGAAGGAGAAAAGAATAAAGATAATAATAAAACGAAAAATTTGAGAAAAACAGGAATAAGTGAAATAAAGAAGAATTCGAAGAAAAGAAAGAGAAAAATGCGAAAACATGGAAGAAACAACAACAATAATAATAATAATAAGAGAGAAAAAGGGAATAAGAAGATAATAATTGATGATGAGGGAAACAAGAAAAGGAAAAATTACAATAAGATTAGAAAAAAACAGAATTAAAAGAAGATAATAAAAAAAATATTAAGAGACAAAGAAGAAGAAAACAATGAAAATAATAAGAAGAAAAGAATAAGTAAACATTAATAAAAGAAAATAAGAAAACGAAGAAAATAAGAAAGAAGTTAGCAAGAAAATAATTAAAATGAGAGTAAGAAAATGAGAAGAAATGAACAAGAAGAAGACAAAAATAAGGAAGAAGAAAAATAGGAAGTGTTAAATAAGCAGTAGCAAAGGAGAACGAAACAGTTTAACAATGAAAGAAAAAGAACGAAATAACTATATTGAAAGAGTGGAAAGGAAGAAGCATATCAAAACTTATTGTAACTGACTAGTTGTATTCGTCGTCGGCTGAAATTTCTACCGATTAGCTTCTTTTTTTCTTTTTTTTATAGATCTCTTAATCAATAAACACATTTAGTTTTTTTTTTGTTGTGTTTTTTTTTTATTTGATTTTGGGTTATTAGGCAAATCAGATTATCACTACGACGCCCAAGCAGAAATGATTGGCTTTTAAACTTCTGTAAAGAAACAACAAACGAACAGACCTGATGATTGAGGAAACATTTCTTTTTCTGTTTTGCTTTCTTCTCGAACATTATTTGTAAATTTATATGAAGATCTGTCCACAGAGACACAAAGATCGCAAAAATGGCTGAAAACTGAAAAAAATCTTCCCTCGCTCGCCTACGTGTGTGCGGATGAATGCAGGTTTGAGTATGTTGTTCTTTCTTTGATGCCATTGCAAGCATCTGTTTCTTAAACCTTCATAAGTATTTTCGACGATGCTTATATTTGTTTTGCAATGACGTTTTGTATCTACCTTTTTTTCGCATTTGTTTATCCGTTGTTGTGAACCTTTGATGCCATATTCTTCGATGCCAATTTACTTAGTCACAAAGAAATAACCAAAAAAGAAAAACATGAAGCATTTAAAAAAAATTATTAAATATAATTCGATAGATATAATATCTCTATTACTATAGGTGCACTGAACAACTGTAAATAGAAACGACTATGGAATCGAACACTTGACACAACAATTGTTGCAGGATGTGTTTGAAAACTTTACAAATAAATGAATTCACCATGGAGTATTTTATACATATTTACCATGGCGTATTTTTTACTTATTTATATAAAAAACAGAATGAGTCATAAGGAGAGAGGGACATACTTAAAATTTTCTTGGCTATATGCGTGATCGTGTGAGTGTGTGGTTGAATGTAATTAAGTTATTGGCTTATCCAGGAATTGCAGTTGTGGACAGAATTATTTGCCCCTACTGAATATTTGCATATTTTCTAAGGAAATGCGAATATTTTCAAGTACTTAGCATAAAAAGTTTATTCCGTATTTAGTCTTTAATAATTCAGTAAAGTTTTCGATATTCATAGTTAAAGGATTTTCTAAAATAGTCGCAGTCGAAAATTATTCACCCCACTTATGGAAAATATAAAATAATATTTCTCTGTGACAACTGTAATGTTTTTCTTAACTTTGATATTGACATTTAACACAAACACTCTTGGAAATTTGACATTTAACACCCATTGCCACTTACGGCGATATCTCATTCGTTCTGCATCCATGGGGAAGAAGGGTGACAAGAAGCTCGAATGAAGTTAGCTGCGTATAAACCAAGATGATGGTTATACATCACTAAGCGTTTAAATGTTACTAGATCGACGATTGAGTTGACAATAAATTAAGGACTGACAGAAAACAGTTCATTTCTGAGTGAATAGAAAGGAAAATTGTTAGAGATGTCTAGAAGAATCCTTATTTAACGACAAAGAACATTGTCAATGATGTAAAGACATCAGGGTTGAATGTATCAATGAAGACAGTCACTAAATGCTTTCATCGAGAAGGACTTCGAGCATGTCACTCATCGAAATGTCACTTGCTTATGGCTAAACATCAAAAATGCTGATTAGCTTATGCTAGAAGCCATCTAGAACATGGGATTAAATATTAAAACGGTTTAAGGTAAGGAAACAAAATAGAATTATTTTCTCACATGAACTCCCATTATGTGGGTGGGTGGCGGAGAAATGAAGTTCAAAATATATATATATATATATATATAGATATACCAACGCTACAATTAAGCATGGTGTTAGGAGCATTCTGTTCTTGGGATATTTTGCTGCTTCTGGACTACAGGTTATCATGGATAAAGAGCAGTATATGGCTATTCTTAAGAATAAAACAAAGTGCATTAAAGCTATCTTTGTGGCATCACTGGTCGTTTTAACATGACAATGAGCCGAAATGCATGGCATAAATTGTTACAAAATACGTATACGACAGAAAAATAACGGTATTGGTGTACACTGCACAAAGTCCTGACAAACCTCAATGAAAATTTATGGACATATTTGAACAACAAAAGAAGAGAAAGAAGTCCTTCGAATTCGGAGGAACTAAAAGCTAATGCCAAGAAAGAATGGAGCAAAATAACCATCAGTGAGTGTAGTGATCTTGTAAGGAACTATCAAAAACAATTAAAGACAATAATCAAGAAGAAAGGTTACACGAATGATTATTGAGACAAGAAGGCCAATAATTTTGTCCAATGTTAAATGATTTTTTTGTATTATTGTTTGACATTAAAATAAAAGTTTTGTTGTGAGCATCACTGCACATTCTTTCAAATCGATTATTTCATAATTTGTGAAAAATGCACATGAAGTTTCCATGAAAGTTATAACGTTATTTGTGACTATGGAAGAGGGGAGCAATTCTTTCTACACCTATAAGTCTTCCCAGAAGATGAGTTGTCGCTACTACATCTCATATCAAAAAGGGAAAGAGAGTAGGAATCATTTACTTTTATAATGCTTAGTGTCACGCCAACAACCAGCGTTAAGTGAAGACCAAAGAAAATCATGGCGGAGTAATCTCACAAAAAATTCATTTTGAGAAACTGAGTTTTTTTCAAGACGAATATTTGTTTTGGCATTTTTCTTTTTTCACTTGTTACTGCGCGTTCATTGATAAAGCAATATTCACAGTGTTATTTTTACCCGAATGTCTTTTCCTAAATCCTTTCTTCTATTTGATTCAGAAAAAGATAAATGAATGACTAAGTAGAAAAAAGAAAATGTATATTTGTATCGAACCATTAGGGGAGTGACACGTTGCGCCTTCTCGGGCTAAGGTTTTCTCTTGACATGAATTGCATGTTGAATCAATTCCTAGGTCTGAAACTAGGAAAGTTATCTGTGTCATGTGAGAAAATTTTCCTCGCTAGAATGAATCTTACATATGTATATATAAGTCTATCATTGATCCATACTTTAAATATAACTCAAATATGATCCGGTGATCCTGCTATATATTTAGAGATCCTTCATAAAATCTGAAGAGCAATCTGCAAGTTTATTGGTCCTGACTTGGCATCGAACTTTTCAGTTCCTTTCCCACCTCCGTGATGTAATATTCTTCATGTCTTATGAATTTTAGCGCAGTACTAGATTGACAGCAAGGTCTCATCATTTTACCTTTGAAATGGCAAGGTATAACTGTAAGCCATGTCTTTTCTTGCACTTTTCGCTTGATGATCACTCTTCCTTTTTCTTGCTTTCCAGCCAATTTTGATCTTCAAAAATTTAAATGCAATCTCAGTCGTTATCTTATGTCATAATCTCTGTTCTTTTAGCGTCCTTCTTCCTTAATAATGTTTTCCTTTTTCTTATTTTGTTTCACACTAACACTCTGCATCTTAGTGACTTTGTTACCTTGTTTATTTTACATAAGAATTGGTTTTCCAACCCATTCAGTGGCTCTTTTTCATGATTCTGTCTTGTATCACTTATTTATTTCAATGTCATTATTTATATAATTCATGCAGATATATCTTATCAAAGTAAATGTGATTAAATTTGAAACAACATTATAATTAATATCTTCCTGCTATTTAACCAAAGATTTACAGCTTGCTTCAGAAGAAATAGCGATTCATTTTTCCAAATTCTAGGAATTAATGACTTTCAACGTCTGAAGATAAATATACCTGATAAAATACATGTTAGTTAGGACAATATTTCATAAAAGTGAAATTTTCTATTACCTTCTTAAATTTCTAATTGTGAGTAATTCTTTTACTCAGTGAAAACTCAACGGCTTTTAAATGATCTGATTTTCTTACATAAATCATTATTATCATTAATTATTTCGGGTGAGTCTTTCCTTCATCTTCATTTGTCACACTTGTTCTGTTACATACTATGATGAATTCCAAGACATCCTAGGAAACAAGTTCATCGATTTCCCTTGTTTAAAACTCTTCATCATAGGCAATAATTCTTTCAAAATTCCCCGGCCATTCAAAAGTATTTGCTTTCTTGTATCAATGATAATGATTCGTTTGTGTTTGGTCAGCTTGATTTAGTCGATCTGTTGTTAAAAAGATATATATATATATATATATATATATATATATATGTGTGTGTGTGTGTGTGTGTGTGTGTGTGTGTGTGTGTGTGTGTGTGTGTGTGTCCATTTCGACGCTTCAGTCTTTCATTTAAGTAACTTTGGTTGAAGACTAAGAACAAATAATAACACGATAGCAAAAGACATGGGGCTTCGAAATACTCGACATGGCGTCGAGGAAGACGTGGAGACATAACGCTCGAAAGCCACCAATGAAAGTAAACAACTCTACAGAACTTCTTATTATTAAATAATAATGGACTATTAAAACCGAAAGCGTTGGTATTCTACAAAATAATGCCTAAAACATGTTCTTTTTAATCTTTAAAAAGAACGTACGTTGTTCTTCAGTTAAACGTAGGTAAACGACTTTATACATGTGTTTATGCTTATATATATGTATGAAGAAGATAAATATGTACATAATAAATATTTGCAAATCTTCTATTTGCCGTCTCCTTTCAGGACGTTGGCGATCATGGCTCTCCATAATTTCCTGTACTCTGTAGTACTCATAAACATTTCTCATTTTGTCATTCGACCCCATCTTTCCGCCTTCCTTTTACCCAAATTGATCAAGAGTATGGTCCGTTGAATCCCTTTGTCACTTTTGCCTTTGATATGTCATGTGAATGTTAAATTCTATAAGCACCCTTTCCTCAACATCTGTCCAAGAAATACCAGTTATCTATTTCGGATTTTTTTCTATGTGTTGTGTCGCTTCATGTTGTTGTTGATTATCTCTCTCCACAACTTATTGTCGTTTGCAGCTCTTAATAAATGTTGCCTTTTTGCTATCTCTTCCCAAACCTGTATTGATATCCATTCACTCGAGCTAGTTACGTAGATTATGCGTTGCTTTTTTCTGTCCTCCTTGCCTTCAATCTTTCCTGTGGGTATCAAATTTTTCATGCCATCTTTCTTCATTATTTGCCAAGAAATTTCACCTCTCTCTTCCCGATGTTAAGATGTATAAGAGTTCTTTGTTTCCATTTTCTCTAAAATCTTGTCGTTGCTAACATGTACATTATATGGTATTCTCAGTATCTTCTGATGCTTCAAGTGTTTTCATTTGTAAAGTTATTCTCCAGTATTCACTGTAATATAGGAATACTGATATTGCATAATATATCAGTGCGCCTTTCTTTGTTTCTAATGGAATTTTTCTGTTTCTTAATACATTGTTTAGCTTTTGGAAAGCATCTTTGACTATCCAAATGCGCCTTCGGATTTCAATGTCGCACTTTCCGTCCAATGTTAACACAATTCTCATGTATTTCCAATTTCTAATTTGTATCTTGGGCTCTTCCTTCTGCTGACAACCTTACCTTCTCTCTTCGTCAATTGATGTTTTGTTCTTTCGTTTTGTTTTCCTTTACTAGCTTCTTTGAATTTCTTGTAGTTTCTTTTCTGACAAAATTATCTCTTCCACATGACTTATGTTGTTAAGACTGTTGCCGCCAATAGGAATCCTGGTAGAACTTGTGATGTGTGACATACTGCTATGCACATTCACGTATATGTCACATATAAACAGGAATTGTGATCTGTAGACTATTTTAACTTTTGGCTTTTGAATTTGTTTCATAAGGGCAATGAATAAATGATAAAAGTTTTTATCCTTTGCATCTCCTGCATCGCAATTTTTTTTCAGTCGCAGAAGCACAAGCAACAGAAAAATATAAATGGCGTCTTCGTTTTCGATATAAATAATGGATGCAATATTTATTTTTTCCAAGTACGTTTTTAAGGCAACAACAGATATGTAGACCATTGTCAGATCATCTCCGAATAATAAGTTTACATGATTACTAACTACGGGTACACAAAATATGTAAAGGGAAATTTTATTTTTCTTATCTTATTTTTGTCGTCATTGATTATTTTTTATTATTTTTTTTTTATTTTTTTATGAAATTGTTCTTTTTTGTACGACCTTTTCTTTCCTGATTCTCCTGCTACTCTTCCATCCTGATACTCTTCCTTCCTGATACTCTGCATAGTTTTCTCTGCATTTCTCTAAATGATATTATTATTAATATACTTGCATCTTACTCAGTAGATGTTTGATAGTTATTATTGGACTCTGGATGACAACAATAGGCCTTAAATCTACAGCGTCTTCAGCAACATGCTCTTCGAATGTTAAATGCAACCAAATTCGATTCTAATATTTTTGCAGTGTTCCAAATTCGCTAAGTACGAACATAAACTTCATGAATACAATTTCTTTTACGTCAATAACATCTTGTTACCACCATTCGATGTCGAAATCATTATTCGTTTTATTCTCTAGAAGAATATCAGATATGCGTAGATCCATTTTTTCTATCATCAAACCAAGTCCATTTGCACATTTCCCATCGCTGTTCATACACTCTCGTGTCTGTTTTAATACTTGATTTAATCGGGCTAGCGCTGTTTGTTTTAAGCAATTTACAACCTCCGCACAAAGGTATCGTATGCCGATTTTTAAAAAGATATATAATCTAATGAAGAAGAGAGGCCATTAAACATGTTCGCATCGTATTAGAAATAACAGAATCAAGTAGTTCGATATCACTTGGTAGTGGAGCAACCGACGCAGTAAATTGTGACACATGAATTCAAAAGAATATCCAGATCCAGAAACTAAGAAAAGCTTTAAGACACTGGAAACTTTCGTAAGAAACAAGAATACTATGGCATATATATCCTCTTGTATATTACTGAACGCTGGAAATTTTCTTTAGAGATAAAGAAGAACGTCGGAGTGACAGATGTAATTTTACAGACGGAATCTGAAGAGGTGATGAACAGGATAGGTGAGCAATGATGATGAAGGTATAAAGAAAATGTAAATTGGAAGAACATTTATACAGCTGGAATGAAATTCAAGAAAGCCAGACGCACTAAACAACACCGTGAATCCACTATATATATATATATATATATATATATATATATATATATATATATATATATATATATATATAATAAAACCAATAATTGGTATATACGGAATGAATTCCAATAACAAACAATTACTATTCTTAAAAAAGTGCTCAATACAAAAGTAAACAGATATAATTATTTTTATAAAAAATTTATAACATAAGTATGTTATAAAATCAACGAAAATAGCCATTTTGTTTTTCCACCTAGTGTCTTATCGTTAATTAATGTTGAAACTTTTAAATGGTTTTAAATTTTCAGATTTTCAACATCATCACTTGATAAGACACAGAGTGTGTCTGAAACAAAATGGCTATTTTTGTAGTGATTTTATAACATACTTATGTTATAAATTTTTTATAAAAATAATATATATATATATATATATATATATATATATATATATATATAACTGAATGGGTAAATATAAGTTGGCATACGTGCGAGCGATCGTATACAAATACATATAAATACTCTATAGTGTAAGAAAAATAGTGCTCAAATTGAGAAAACAGAGCTCTTTATATATATATATATATATATATATATATATATATATAATCGACTCTCCCGTCGCGTTCGACGTATGAGGGTCAGGCCGATAAGTCCCCAGGAAACCGACACCCCGACACCTTGTGCAGGACCAGCCACACTTTTTGAAGGGACGAATACAGAAACCTGGTGCACCGAATGCATGCCACAAGGTTCCCAAACGACCCTCCGCAGGTTTTGAATTCAGAGTTGTCCTTCTCCTAGACCAGTTGCCATCCAAGGCTATAGAACCCAGTCTGTCCTGCTATTTTACCCATAGCTGGAGGGAGATGAAGAGGATACATACCTTTCCCAAGGGTATTAGCACGTAAGTGAATGCAGTGGATTCGACTGGAATTCGAACTCGAACTTATATATATATAAGAAAAAATGTAAAGAATTAAAAAAAATATATAAGTGTAGAGCTCCAGCTAGAGCCTTCCAGTAATATCCTTCACCTGACCCCGTCACCTTCACTCTCTCGCCAGCGGATCTTGTAAGTTAACTGTGTGGATAAGAACGAATCAAGGTAAACCACCAGAAAACCCACACAAGTGATTTGATTAAAGTGGTGAAGGCTTGTGCAGAACCATCTACACTTTTCGGAACTATTGATACACTTAATCGGTGCAAATAAATGCCACAGTCGAAGCATATTCTACATCCTTGGAGGTTCTTGGCCTATCATATCGTAAACATCAAGATTGATTTGATGACAATAATACAGAAGTTCAGCAGCTTATAGATCAATTGCACTCTTCTCATAAATCATGGATTGAGGACAAGAACTCGTCCGATAAGATCGCTTACAAGAAGTGCAAAAGTCAGGTTCGAGCTCTCAGAGCCATGAAAGAGCGTTGATGGTCTGAAAAGGCCACTGAACTCCAAGAAGCTTCAGATAGAAAGGATCTAAAGGCTTTCTATGCTGGCCTCAAGAGCATTTTCGGTCCTCAGATGGTGAAACTCTCTTGACGGATAAGTCAGACATTTTAAATCGCTGGAAAGAGCATTTTGAAACTGTGTTAAACACCACTTCGGTTACCGATGAGGAAGCCATTACATCAATTGAGCAAAATCCTGAAATTCCGGAATTGTCTTTTGAACCTACTTATCAAGAGGTAATTGACTCCATCAAGCAAATCTTATCTGGAAAACCACCTACTCCTAAGGATCCTATTCCATCCGAAGTGTATAAGCATTGTTGCCAAAAGTTTTTTAGTGGGGATATGGAAGGCAGGCTGTGTCCCGCAGGATTATAAAGACGCCTTTATCAAACACCACTACAAAAACAAGGGTTTCAGGTGTGTCTCAGGGGATATCACTACTTTCAATTGCAGGTAAAATCTTAGCGAGACTGATTCTAAACAGAATCATTATACACCTTGTTGTCGACATCTATCCTGATTCGTAGTGTGGTTTTCGTTTGGGTCGTGGCACCATTGACATGATCTTTTCTCAGGAGTTATAGATGGTGATTGTGGAATAACGAAGGCATTTGACACTGTGAATTGAGAGGCTCTTTGGCAAGTCTTGAGGAAACCCGGCATCCCTGAAAACATGCTAAAGGTCATCATCTCCTTTCATAAAGGAATGAAAGCTAATATCGTGTCTGATGGTATGATGTCGGAATCCTTTAATGTCACAAATGGCACCAAGCAAGGTTGTGTCTTGGTCCCTGTCCTTTTTGCCCTTTTCTTCTCGGTGATGCTGAAATATGCATTTTAAGACACAGAGAGTGGCGTCAAGTTTCAGTTTCGAACAACTGGTGGTATCTTCAATCATCAGCGCTTCAAAGCCAAGACCCACATTCGTACGCATATTATTCGTGATTTGTTGTTTGCTGATGATGCGGCTCTTGTAGGAGGCCCAACATTTAATAAATTGTTTCTCTGCTGCATGTAAAGCATTTGGTCTTACACTTAGCATAAAGAAAACTGAAGTTGCGCACCAACCTTATCCTACTACGAAGCAATTGCGTGGTGAGAAACAAAAACCACCAATCTACAAATTCCCAGAGAGACCATTGGAAGTAGAAGACAAAACCCTGAACTATGTAAAGTTTTTCACCGATCTTAGTAACAAAGTCAATTACAGTAGAACTTTAGATGATGAAATCATGCATCGGATTGCTAAGGCTACCAGTGCTTTCGACAAACTTCGGCATCGCTTGTGGAATTAGCGGGGTATTCGACTGGATACGAAAATTAAAGTTAAATAAGAGTATTATATATACGTAACATAACACATAGAGTAATATACACACCACACACACAGACACAGACACACACACGCACAAACACACACAGATTCACACACACACATATATATAATAATGGGTTCAGTTCGAAATTCCAACCACCTGAAGAAGCGTACAACGGGCGAAACGTTGTGATAAATATGGCGACAAAGATGAGGACAATAGTCCGAATAATGTAAATAATGTACATAATACCTCATCTCAGAAATATAGACAGACTCTGATGTTTTTGTTTATGAATAACTTATTTTAATAGTTTTTCTGTTAAAGATCTTAAATGGTTGATATGTTGAAAATGCTTATTTATAAATTCCAAAAATCTTGTCCAATATTAATCCTGGATGACCTACAGAAGGATGCTTTGAACAATATTATATTTCTTTTTCTATTTTTGTGCCCATTATTCCTGTTATCCTCACTAGTGTTATTTATGGGGTTTAAGCAAGATGGTCTCTTAACAAAACCACTTTTTGGAGAGCATTTTCGTACAATTCCTTGTTTTTATTAAAATATTATCCTTATTAGATGTCCAGATTATCAATTTAATATTGGAAGCGATCTCTATCTTAAAACCCAGTAGCTTAGAACCTACTGAGGTTTTAAAGCTATTTTTTTCTATAATTTTACAGTAAGAGGACCATTACTATTAGGAACACCCCCCCACATATATATTTGCATACTTATACGCACACATTTATATGCATACTCATACATATATATATATATATATATATATATATATATATATATATATATATATATATATATATGTATATATCCATAGTCATATTGTATATATATATATATATATATATATATATAAAGAATGTATAAACATAAAAAAATATATATATATATATATATATATATATATATATATATATATATATATATATAATTTAATTAATACTTAAAATGCTGAAGGAAGTAAGATTACTCATTTAATAATAATTATTATTATTATTTAATAATTTCATTCTTATCTGGCTTTGGTATTAAGGTATTGATCAAGGAAGGTTATGTTTGTCATTATATATATATATATATATATATATATATATATATATATATATATATATATAATTATCTGGGATCAGTATCGGAGACAGTATTTGCATATATAGACTGTCTGGATATATCACAATCGTTCACCATCTGTCAATTTCATGCTACAACCGATTCTCATATATATTTTCGATGATAGCAGTTTTCTTTTCTTGAAGAATCTATCCTGCCACACTACACCTAATTTACGGTAATGGTTTCAGAAACAGAAAGAAGACTTCAATCCTTAGATTGCAATCGCATTAAATACTGCATGCTTACTCGGCCGAACATCCGCTACGTAAATATTATAATTTAAAGGACCTCTTCTTGACATACTGGCACCAAATCCCTGAAGACGCCTTCAGAACTCTTGCAATATATATTCAATCGGCTAAGTGCTGTTTTACGGCCACATAGATGATATCTCCTTATAACATGGACATATTTTATACGCATAGACACATCTTCGTATCTCTACATAAGCAAGCCTGTACGTATGAATTTGGAGAATGAGTCATGATTTTTTTACTGTCTATATAAACGTAAGATTTTCCCGTGTTCTTTAACATTTTTCTGAAAATAAAATAGATAAATGTATATTTAAAAGTATCTATCTCTATTGATAAGATATTTTTTCATTGAAAAGTTCTTTATCTTTTGATCTCTCTTCTTTAAACTTGTTTCCATATATTCTATGTTGAAATCGTTTTTTTTTATGTTATTTCCGAAACGTAAAAGTTGTTTTGTATGAACCGACATCTTTTCATAACGATTTAACAAAGGTACGTGAAACTGAACAACATCAGGTCGAGTTATTTTTCTAAGGGGTAGAATGTGAATTTCCTGAAAAGGCAATAACTGTTGACTCTGTCTTCTACATTGGCTGTTTAGAATTTGGCAATATGAAAATTATTATAAGAATATTTTTTCTGGAAAATCCGAAAAGACAAATAACTTCTAAGATTTTAGTTTTCTTACGAAATAATTCCCATATTTAATGTGGAATCGACAGTTCGAACTATTTAGCCAAAGTTATGTGATAGTCGAAAACAACTTTGCCAGAAAGACGATATGATTTAAAGCATAGATTCTTAATTACGGTGTCGCGGCACACCAGCGTGCCACGCGATCGTCTTAAGTATCCTGCGAAATATTGAAGAAATCGAGAAAAAACTCTAGGCAAGTATTTCACACTAAATAATCTGCATAAATAGTTGAATAAAAACATTGAAATAAAATAAGTTTATATTTGTGTGTGTTTTGTAATTTATAGGTTCATTTTATAACATTTAAATGTATAAATTTTAAAATGTTGCTAAGTTTGCTGTCATATTTTTATTTGTTTCTAGCTGTGCTGTTGCTTAAAAAGTTTGTGAAACACTAAGGAAATTATTTAACCGCAATTGGCTAAAAGCAATAAACAATAAATTAATTTGTTTCAACTATAATTAATGGTTGCTACTTTAATAACTGAACCTCACATTACGAGTCAATAAATCGTTTTGATTTTAAACATTTTTTTAATTATTATTGCTAGATTGTTTTAAAATTTTATCTGCAAGTATTACTCGGAAAGAAAATCCTGTCGCATTTTTGACATGATCCATTTGAGGGTACTTTTCAATACTTACATTAGAATAACCACTACTTACGTTCTAATATTTCTGTTTTTGTTTTTTTACAGGTGACCTATTCACAGAGAGGCTACATTTTGTATCAATTTCACATTTTTAAATGAGTTTAGTTCAGTCGTATATCAGGCACTGCACATTGCATAAATTCAAAAAGAGCTGTTTAGCAACGGAAACGGTAATAAATATGCTTTCCGTTTACAGAAATGAAGCGTTATCTGTCCGCCCATACCAACAATAACTTTGGCCAATTTCTTTTTCTCTTGAAGTTGAACCCTTAATCTCGAAATTAATGTTTTTTGCAAAAAGGAATGATAATGTTTTCTCTTTTTTTTTACTGTACGAAAAATCGTAAAATTAATTCAGTACAAATCACTCATCGATTATAAAACACCTTCATAAACTTAAATAGAACATTCTTACTGTTAACTTAAACAAAGAGTAATTCCCTGTTCGTCGTATACTTAATACTGACCATCTCCTCTGCGTAAGTATTATCAATGATGAAAAGTGGGTCTCTATAACCATATCCAATGAAAACGACAAAAGCTAGTACCCACTGAATAAGAAGAATCTACCCCCACCCAAACTAGGACTAAACCCGAGAAGAAGTCATTCTCTGTGATTGGTGGAGATGAAAGATGTCGTCAACTGAAACGACTAATACGAAGATGTATTGTGGACAATTGAGAGCTTTGCACAAATATTTGTTGAAAAGGTGAATTACACTTACATGATAAGTAAGACCACAGATGCCACGCGTCACCCAGGAAAAGATAATGGCAATAAACATATATGCTTTGCCTCATTTTTCTTACTTCGCTTCCTTTCTTACTTCGCCATATGACTATCATTTTTCAGATCATTGCAAATTTAAGCGGGTAAACAAGTTAGACATTTATACTGATACTAGGTGTTATTTTACATAGAAATATGAAGAAATTTGCGCCAAAGTGTCAGTAATTTTTCAAATAGATAGGATTATGTTATTAAAAATGATGGCAACCATTGTGTTGATTAAATATATCAATTATAAGTAAAGAAACATTTATTTTCTATGCGATAGTACTTTATAAAAAAGAATTCCTAAAAATATTGATAAAGAAAAAAAAAATCTTCCAATTTGTCCGGTGACGTAATTTCATTCACATTGTCTGTTTATGTTTATTTCGTTTCGTACTTGTGATTTTCGCCCCCGTGTGTCTACCCTATTACAAAGTGTTGTCCAATTGGGCGGAGGTATATGTATCTCAGTTTTCACCCCCCCCCACCGTGTATATATGATTCTTCGACCGTCCTACTCAAATTCTACGCACAATTTGCCATCGTTTCTTGAGTTTCGTATGCTTCACAATCATCTCTGGAGCCATGAGTTCATTTATCTCCTATCTCCTAATTAATTACAACCACACGTTATATATCGGTATTAATTATAAGCCAGTGCGATCATATGATGTTTGGTCAGGGCTGGGGACGCTCTTACACGTGAGTCACTAACCTCATGTCGTATCTAGGAGTTCTCCTGTGTCAGCGTTGAAGTCCTCCTAAGCCGTGCTTCACGATTCAAGTTGACGGTTAATTTCGAAAAGAAGGACACTGTATGTGTCATCCATTGATGATTATAAACCTATTCAAGCGATTTATCAGCTTGACAAGGGACTGACCTTCTAATCGCTCAGTCACAACTGATAAATGGTACAATAGTTACTGATCACCTAATGACATCGTCATCGATCTCGTTCCTAGTAGTAGCAGTTGTGTTTGTTGTTATCGTTTGGCGGCTACTAAGGTGTTTCTTCAAATTCAACTGACAATCTACGAGAAGACCACTGCAACACGTATCACCCATTTGATCCTTTTTTGTCCAGGTTGGTTCTCTGTGGAAAACACTGACTTATCGACATTCCTTTGGCTGTACGTGCGCTAATTATATGAGAAATATATCCGATTATTGTGGCAGTTATGATGGACGACAATGGTACATTCTAATGGAGGCTCGATTTTCCACTTGACCAATGACCCGGTTAGTGTTATTTCCGTCTGACAAATTATTCTCTCAGCCGATTTAGGGTCAGTCGATTCACTCGAAACAATTTTCTGGTCGGTCTTTTCGATTGATTTTCTTTTTTACCAATTGTCAAACCTTTGCGGGTTATTTACATCTAGAAAATAGTTTTAGGTTTTAAGAATTTGGTCATTTCGTTATACAAGTCTTGCTAATTAACCCATAGCTAGAGGAGAGGAGGGGGTGGGTCATATATTTGCCAAGGAGAATTGCCCCGTAAGTTAATGCAACTAGAATTGGAACTCGGCCTTCCAATTAACAATATCGAGAAATTAACCATTACACCATCCGCACACCCAAGTTCACAGCACTTGGTATTCCCAAGCGGTCATTCGATATTTCTTAATTTTGGTGATCGCACCAGAGCCGGTGTTTCATCCCGATAAGTCAGTAAGTTTATTAAGAACGGATATTGATTGATTGATTCGCTTTCTACGGCTTATCAACACTTTGCAGGTTATCTAAAACCAGAAAATATTTCAGATTCTAAGAATTTTTAAGATAACGTTTTAGTAATACTAGATTTACTAATTAACCCATAGCTGTGGGGAGAAGAGGTTGCTTTCTATAATTCTCAAACGTATTTGTACGTAAGTGAATATAACGAACCCAGTTGGAATTGGAATTCAAACAAATATTGTCAGGATGACACGACTTTGAATTAAAAAAATGAAAGGTGGAATGATGTCTAGAGGTTGTATACTTGGCATCACAATTACAGATCCGTTCAAAAACGATGCTGGCATAATGTTATCATTAGGCAGATAAAGGAAGCTTGAAACGAAATCATCTCATGCCTAAACATTGGTGTCTACTTACCTCCAGACTCGCTATTAAGACAGGTGTAAATGGTTTTGTCATCAGCATAAATACGGGGTTAAGAACTGATGACGTCATGAAGGTCATTGATGAAAATCAGGAACAACGTAGTTCCAAGGAGAAAGCCGTTGTGAACGCCTGCATTAATGAAAAATATGTAGAAGTGTGACCAATTCTTGGGATTTCGTAAAAATTGAAATTCAGATGGGAAGACATATCATTTATTTCGTTTAAATATCGTAAGACATTCGAAACACTTTAGGAAAGAGAAAGGCTGTCAATAAATATCGGCGAGTGTGTCTGTTGTTTTTTTTTTTTTTTTCCTCTTAATTCTACGTTCAGATGAATATATGAGTAACTGGGACGTTTATATATCTTCCTGTCATTCGGTTATCCCAGGTGTGAACATCCTAAGCGCCGAACACGTGTTTACATATAGGGCAGCCATTGATACCCTGTGAGGCACAAATTTGCAACTAGGAAATTACCTTCCAGATAAACACGTTGCTGAACTTGCTTTCTCTGTTGTTCTCTGACTTCAAAATCAGTATCATCTGGAGTGAACTCAGTGGATCATGACAGAACACAGCTTTCCAATTAAAAGTTCCGTTCCATTAACAATTACACCACTCGCATACTACCTGGTATTCTCAAGACATCACTCGTCTAGATACTAGCCAGACTTGACGTTGCTTAAATTCGATGGTCGTACAGAAAACGTTGTTTCAACGTGATGTGACCGCAAGCCTTAGGAAAAGCGATATTTTAGAGATTATTGATTTAGATAAATATTACGATGTAGAGTTGGTCTAGTTTTATTTAATGTCAACGATCTAGTTATTTTCCAAGTTTTCCCAAGACTTTGAATGAATGGCTGGAATGTGCTTTGCTTATATTCAATTATATCTGACTAAATCTGAGTTAAATGTCGATTCGATTATTAGAAACTCTTTTCAGAGATAAATTCATTAGAACCAATTAACCCTCTAAATAATGTCGCTTTTTCATTTGTTTTTACACACGAAAAAACTAATCAAAACAATTCCTTTCAGTCAACAAACTCAAAGGAAATGGTTTGATTAGGAAAAAAGAAAGTACCTCTACCCTTAGCTGTAGATGATGATGTGTTTTGTCGACCCTCTCTGGGGATCAATGTGCTCTCCGTGAAAAAAAAAAAAAAGATTAAGATTGGCTACTTCGCTACTATGTGTCTATAGTGTTCCAAATTGTTGAAACCTATTTGATGGGAGCCTGTGATCATTTACTTGCATGCAATCGGGACCAACCTCCGTCGATGTTTGATGAGCGTGCTGCTTCCTGGAATTTGTACATATTTCCATCGTCTGTGAAATTGTAATTTTATTGTCTGCTCCTTTCTAATTAAGGGCACCACACGCTACTAATATTTTTATTGGGCTGTTTTTTAGCCCTTCGTTCTTGTCATGGAAGTTGACTTTACTCATCGTTTCTCCCTATAAATTTAAACTAATTCCACAATTACGTGAGAAATCTGACTGAAAGAAAATCCTAGTAGATGATTTATTCTGTTTTAATGGAATAACACATGTGGGTTGTTATTTCTAGTGAAAGCTTAGCTAATTTTGGTTAATTTCAAATGTGATACCAACAGATCTTGTTTCTTCTATTTTATTCAGTGAATGACAATGCATTTTATCAAGAATTCATTATACCATCTTTGCTTATAGGGCATTTTCTGGAATTGTCGTCTCACCAGATTTATTTCATATCCTGCTTTGCATAAAATTGGCAACACATTTTTGGCAACAGTCAGTTTTGTAGTAGTTCTTAGTTTCTGCAAGAATCGAGAATACAACAAAACTTTTTTGACGGCTTTTAACACAAAACCCAGCAGAACATGAAGGTAAAGAGAAAGGGATAAAAACTGAAGCAAGAGAAGCGATAGAATTTATAAGAAATTGTCATAGTTTCTCTGTATGGCGTCGATATAGTATTAACATTGACCCAAGGAAATAGATAATTATATTTGTTTCATAATATGATAAAAATAGCTTTTATATATGTAGTAAATGATAAACAAGTAGACTCTCATATATTAATCGATAAGAGAAAAATTAGGGCGAGAAATAAGGAAAAATGAGTCAACGCTATTTGAGTATTTTAACAAAATTACAGCCTTTCTCTTTCCTAAAGTGTTTCGGATGTCTTACGATTTTTAAACGAAATAAAGGATATGTCTTCCCATCTGAATTTCAATTTTTACGAAATCCCAAGAATTGGCCACACTTTTACATATTTTTCATTAATGCAGGCGTTCACAACGGCTTTCTCCTTGAAACTACGTTTTCATCAATGACCTTCATGATGTCATCAGTTCTTAACCCCGTATTTATGCTGATAACACAACCATTTACTCCTGTCTTAATAGCAAGCCTGGTCGGTTCAATAAGGTCAGATTGACAGGTGATCTCAAAAAATGAAGTACAATCTGTTGTTAATTGGGACAATAAATGTGTTGTTAATTTTAACGCCCCCAAAACAAAACTGCTTTCTTTTAATCGTCTGAGAGAACTCATTTTTACCTTCCACCATCATGGCTGATGTTAACCTCCAAGAGAGTGACTCATTGCGCTATCTCATGCTAACGGTTCATGCTGTTATGAAGATTATATTGATTTAATTTCTAGGGATGCTGCTAGGAAAGTTAGTACTAGACAATTTTTTTCGCCAGAATCTATCCCACATATTTATAAGTTTACCATACGGCCTTGCTTTGAATATCGCTATAATATGTGGTCTGGTGCTCCTGCTAAATATTTAGAGAGCCTTCATAAAATCTACAATTTTATTGGTCCTGACTTGGCATCTCATCTTCAGTCATCTTCACACTCCAGTTACGTAGCTTCTCTGTGACTTTTTTATAAATACTTTCATGGTAATATTTTTGATGAACTTTCCTTTATGGAATCGAGACTTTATGAATTTATAGACAGTACCAGATTAGCATTAAAGTCTCGTTCTTTTACAGTTGAAATCGTTAAATGTAGCCGTAGGTTCTATGCTAACATTTCCGGATTTTTACTTCCCTGTCAACTTTGGATCTTAAAAAATATAAATGCAATGTCAATTTTTATCTTTTGTCTTTTTAATTCCTATTCTTTTTCATAGTTCTCTCTCCTTATTAGTGTTTTTCTCATATTCTCTACTACAGAATAACTCCATGCGTCTTATTGGCTTTATTGCCTTGCTTGGGGGGGTAAGGGGCAGAATAATAAAAAAAAAAAGAATAGTAACTTTAATTTCGTTTGATAAAGTAAGGTAAAATAAATATTTTCTCTTTTAAAGTCTCTTTTCTGACTTTTTTGTTTTACTGTTTATCGTATTCTTTCTTTATCTCTTGTTGGATATAAGTAGACTTCCTTATCTCTACGGATATCTCGTCTTGTTTATATTTATTATTACTCTTGTTATTGTTCGCCTTATTTCCACTGAGAACGATCATCTAATTCCCGGCCCAACCATTGAACTTATAATTTCTATGTCATTAAATTCACGAAACTACGTTTCCACTGCACAACAGGATAGTTGATTAAATCGTTCTTTGGTGTAGTACGGACTATTATTTCATGGAAACCGATCCAGCTATAACTGAGCAACACTAAGAACAAAATATATCCCTAGACAGCGTAATGAAAACTATTTCCCCATAAATTGAATAAAGTGTTCAAATTTGAAATTCCCGGAAAGTTAACCGGATCAACCGGCACATGAAGAAGGCCGAAGGGGACAACGGCCGAAAGTTGGGATAATAAGGACAAAGAGGAGGTCATTAGACCAAACATAAAGAAGTAAACGTTTTTTAAACATGTACAGATAGTCTTTTTATTAAGATAATTTAAGGAGAACGCTTAGACATATAGTTGTTTACTTTTCTTCAGGAAATGACACCCCACGAAAAAAGTAACTGAAAGTAAGAAATATTAACTTATTTAAGGTAGAGAGAATATAGAGGCGTCTATATATGCAATGAATAAGCACAAGAATACGGAATGTTAGCAAAAGGGACAGTGCAACGTACAAAATACAAATTGGGGATACCAAAATCAAACAAAAACAAAAATTTAAATATCTGGAAAATATTTTAACAGAGAGGGAAAGTTCGACACTGAAATTCGAAAGCGCAATGGAATAGCCAAAAATGCCTTCCAAAAGTTTAGCAAAGTATTAAGAAACAAAAAAAAAATTCGTTAGAAACAAAGAAAAAACTAGTGAAATCTTACATAATGTCTGTCAGTCCTACAGATGAAAGAGGAATGTGAATAAATTATTTTATAATAAAGCAGGAAATGAAGGGATTATAGCCGGACCTTCTTAAAGGCAAAGTCAAGATGATAAAAAGGAATAATGGTAAAAGAAAAGTATTAGTTTAAATCTGAAATAAATGCAACAAAATAATGATTATTTTCTTTTCTAGTTAATTACCTTTCCGGTTTCGTCTATCGTCTCTCACATCTCGCCATCTATCTTCATTTGAATACGATGTCAGATTATTTTCCATGATGAAATTTTACATTGGAATATATACATACATATATATATATATATATATATAATGCATTTAATTTTTTGATGTTAAAACTATTTAGTGAAGTTGGCTTTCATTCAAGCCGTGAGGCGTCAACAGTTTCCTCAAGAACACAGCTGTTTGCATCATCAATTAACTTCCCATTCGCTCTTGAATGTAATCTTGGCTGCGTTGATGACAGCAAGACAGTTAATAAATATTCATCTTTTTAAAATACTTTTTTTTTTACTATTCTTTGTAATTTGTTTGAGGACAGCTAAAATAGAAGAAATGACAGAAGAGAGAGATATGAAGTGTATAATTAGCGGTTATCACTTGTGAAACCCCCAGTAATAACGTCGTTTAACAAATTATATGTACGACGCGCAAAAAAATAATCCATTCTTCTGCCTATCAATATATACACTAGTCAGACGTACTTACGTATGTATAATCAACAGCAGTTTACACTTTATTCGTGTCCATTAAATAACTTAACTTATTACCTCCGTTTTCGATAACGTTGCTTCTTTGTTCATCGATTTGCCTCGTATTGGCTGGGGTGGGTGGGTAAGAGACAGAATATCTTCACTGATTCTTCTGCGTTCTCTCACGACAGACTAACGACCTAGATTTTCATTTCGACAAACGAAGATCCGTCTCTATATCTCTTTGTTACTCTCTCCATAATACTGACCTGGACAGGCATTTTATCTCATCGAATAACTTGTGATTGATTTTATGCAGCTTGATTATCTAAGTTCATGGCCGCTATTCCCTTCCATCTGACCAATCCCGAAAATTTGATTTGAATTTTTATTCCATTTCCCTACTTATGGATAGCTGGCGTTTGCTTTAATAAACTCACTAATCTATTTTTCTGCTCGTTTCATAAAACTTGTTGATTACTATAGGCTCAAATGAAATAATTTACTTGTGTGTCCTAAGCAATTCTCAAACCATATAAAGTCATACTGTGAAAAGTGTTTTGGTTCATTTACACAGAAAGGCTTATTGTTCAAGAACTTCTCAAAAGACAATCATTTACAAAAAAAAACCATCAATATTCTGGCATTTTTCTGTTACAACTTTGGTTTTACAATAGCCTTTCAACAGAAAAATGTATAAAGTTGCCAGATGTAAATGCTAGCAAGAGATATTGTATTCCTCTCCTTGGTAACATTTTGGTATTGTTCCTCAAAGAATGTTATATTATTATACGTTAATTAATGTTTATTAAAGGAATCATATTCTGTAACTACCCCAAAACTTTCAATATATTATTCACCCGAAGTTGTACTAGTAGGAATATGTAAAGCAATTTTAAAATTAATATGGAAACGGTCTTTTATCCATAACACGTTAACTTACTAATATTCAAGATGAGAGTAGACAAAATACTGCTGATCATAAGTTATTGCCAATATAAAGTTATAGTCAACATAAATAATATTATATCTTTTCAGTGGGTCGGTAAGAAACACATGGGATATCTTCACTGAATTTTTTTCCGTTTTCTCTCACGACATACTAACGGCTCAGATTTAACGGATTTTTGAAGTGAAACGGAAAATAATGTCATCAAAATAAGCAATTTTTGTTATTTTCGCTGAACATAGAAGATATTGTCACCCGAAATGGAAAGCTAAAACTGTCAGAAGTACGGTTTCTGTTATCATTTAATATTAATTTCCATATTTTAAAGGCAGAGAAATATCAGCAATATGCAAATTTGAATTCCCTAAGGAAACTACAAGAACTCTTATGAAAGATAGTGAAATAAAATAAAAAGAAAAGATTAAAAATTAATCACAAGATGACGGAATGTTATCAAAAGGGATAGTCCAACATACAAAATACAAATTGAGGATACAAAAATCAAACAAGAACAAAAAAAATTAAATATCTCGAAAATGTTTTAACAGAAAAGGGAAAGTACGACACTGAAACCCGAAGGCGAATTGGGATAGCTAAATATATCTTCCAAAAGCTAAGCAAAGTATTAAGAAACTGAAAAAAATTGTTAGAAACAAAGAAAATAGTACAGAAATCTTACAAAATATCAGTTCTACTATGGATGCAGGAAAATCTAACAGAAATCGGATCTTATAGAAAGATGCTAAGAATTCCTTGGAGTAAAGATGTGAGCAATGAGGAAGTTTTAATGAAAATGGAATCAAAAGGGTCACTTTTATTTAACATCTGAAAGAAACAATTAAAATGTCAAGGGTACATAATGAGGAAAGAGCGCTTGGAAAGTTTGACACTTAGATTACATAATGAAGGTAAGAGGGACAGGCGGGTATAACGTATAACCTACCGAGCGAATTTGAATAAACAGATGGCAGATTTGGATTTTGGAGACATGACAAAAAGAAAAGAAATTATCAAGAGTTACATTGACAAGAAAATTATTAAGAGCCATTGTCACAAACGTCCTGAAGGGACACAGCAGACAGATGGAGAATATTGCCATTTCAAACATCAAAACATCTGCTATTCGTTATTTTCAAGAAGATGGTGACTTTTAATTCAAAACGACGGTAAAGCAAAAATACTCAGAGCTACTTGACAGAATCGGGAAGTGCTTAATAAAACAAGAAAAATCTGACTATAGACGGTACGATGGATCAATTGTCGTTTAAATTACACAAAAATTAAAATAACACTGACATTTCATTTTAAAAAATATCTAACGAAATTACCCAAAAATATCTTGAAATATTAAAGTGTCAATTTATTCAATAAAATCACCATTGGTCCAGACGACTTCGGAATCTCTTGTATCTCTTCTGGACCGTCTCATGTTTAAGTTGGTCAATGTGGCCGTAATCCTTGCCTCTAGTTCATCTTTGGTGTTACAAGGAGTTTTCTTGGTCTCTCGCTCGACTGCGCCGCACACATAATAATCAAAAGGGCTGCAGTCTAAGGAGTTTGGTGGCCAGATGTAAGGGGTGATGTGGTCGCAGAAATTGTCTGAAAGCCATGACTGGGTTCTCCTGCTTGTGTGGCATGGTGCAGATTCCTGTTTCCAGACATAAGGTCTTACAGCAGTCACCCTCTTTATATAGGGCAGCACCACGCCCTCAAGGTATTTTATGTAGGCCTCAACAGAAAATCCGGGAATTCTTTTCTTATCAGTACGATCAGAGTGAGTTTTCTGAATTGCCGTACATTCGTAATCAGCATTATACTCATCCAACTCTTTCCGAATACTCTGCACTGTCCCCGGATTGATACCCAAAATCTCTGGATGTTCATATTGGACCTTCTCGTGTCAATGCCAAGCGCAGTACAGCATACCGTTTCCAAATTTCTGGCGGAGTGAATTGTGTCATGGTGCTCTTTTTCTCACAGACGGTGTCCTATTAACTCTAAAATCAAAAACAAACAAAGCGTATATGTGAAATTTAAAATATAAAATGCCGACAATTTACACATCACACCCTGTACAACCAAAACTATTTTCAGTGTTTCAAAAGTGTTAACTTATCCCTTGAATTAAAAAAACACAGAAGTAGAGGAACATATGTTGTTGATTATGATTTGAGTCAATTTCGAAAATAATTTATTGAAATCTTTAGTTGGTTGGACTGTTTGTTTAACAGCATATCAACACCTTATGAGTTATTTAATGCCGGAATTTAATTTCTTGAGAGCTTTGAAGTAATAAAAATATGATATATGTTATTCTATTTTCACAACTGGATACATGGTAGATGATACACAGCTTTTGTGCATGTACATGTTTGTGTGAACATGATTACTAGAAGCGGTGATATGTGTGTTTTATATAGTAGTTATATTTTAGAATAGAGTTTGATTTTCTTAAGAAATTATAGGATATTTTATGGATTAACGTCATGAAAATTCTTTCATGTTGGTTGATTTTGTTTAGCAGAATATCAGCCTCTATGGGTTTATTTAATGCCGAAATCCAAATATTTTGTATTCTTCAACTACAAATAAAATGAATTGCTTGTAATTTTACAATCAATATGTGTTGTTGGTAATTATCTTTTGTATAAAAACATATTACTGGTATTTTTACTATAACATTGTAATTTTATGCTTTCAGTGTTTTGCTTTTTGTTTGGAGATTCACGATTTAAATATACAGGACCCCTCAGGAAGTTCCTCGTTGTTTAAATTATTTTGGAACATCCTATTTGGAGAAAGTGTATATGACGAAATTACATTCACTTCTTCTCCCCACCCCCCAGCTGTGGGTAAATAGCAGGACAGACCGGGTTCTTTAGCCTTGGACGGCAACTGGTCTACCGCAGAAAGAAATGGCTACCTACTGCAGGAATAAATCTGCCTTGTCAGTAATGTATCGAAAGGTACATGATCACCTACGCGTGTATAACGCATGACACATAGCTGACTGACTGACGTACTTAATACCCTTGGGAAAGGTATAAATCCTCTTCGTATCCCCCACCTATGGGTAAATAGCAGGTGAAACTGGGTTCTATTGCCTTGGATGGCAACTGGTCTAGCGCAGAAAGAAATGGCAACCTACTGCAGGAAAACATCTGCCTCGTCAGTCATGTATCGAAAGATACATGGTCGCCTAATCGTGTATAACGCATGACACAAAACTGACTGACTAATATATGACGAATAATTATTGGGATTTGCTGCAGAATAAATAACAAATCAGTAAAGAGGCAAAATTTCTCTCTTTTATTTTTCTATTTTCGGTCGTTCCTCATTCAATTCAATTTCTATTCGTTAATCTTTTGCTTTTGTAAAGTTCATTTTCTGTAGATATTATCTGCTTCTGAAATTAGACTTGTGTTTTTAAACGAATTAAAATCAAATTAAAATTAGTAGTCAACTAATTTACAGCACATCAATTAAGATGTTGTATTAAGATAATGATGTCTGTTAATAAATACAAAGAAAATCTCTGTTACACAATTCCAGTGAAATTAAACTTTTCCATAGAAGAAATATTCGGCATTACAATTTTTGGCAACACGCTGAAGCGATATTTAGTATTCTCGAAGTTATCAGTAACATTTTTGTCGGGATTTACAAACTCTACGTTTCATTCAATTTCACAAACCAATCAAAAAACATATAAAACTTATATGCAAAAATATGCAAAAAACAATATTATTAAATTAGATTAGTTGACTGGGTGCACTTTCTTCAGTCAAACGCTTATGTCTTCAAAATTATCCTTCGGTCAGATTGTTACCCACGAGTGAAGAACAAAACAATTTCTAGCAATAAACCACATTTTATTCTTGGGTTGTAACTTATTGCTATAAGCCAGCAAAGTCGAGATAAGGAATAAGTAAGGCGAGAGGTGCACATTTCAGAAGTCGTCGTCGTCTATGTGCATTCTGCGAGGCCCAAATAGTTCCTTCTGTTTGGCTATATAGACAAAGATTTTCTTTTTATTGTTATCTTCGTCTAAAAATGTAATTAATTTTCCTTCCGTGACTTTTCCTCTACACTTTGAAGTCGTCTCCACTTCCTTATAACCATCGGTCGAAAGTAAATATTCTGTATCGACTTTTGCGACAGGTCCCGCTGTTTTTCAATTCATCAAAACCTCAGCTACCTCATATTGCTTACAAGTACTTTTGTATTTTAAATAATATAACTTTTTTCTAAAAAATTAATGAAAATGTATTGTACTCAGCTAAGCACCCTAGTAAAACCAACTGTACTTTGTTTACCTGTTTGCACTTCTTCCAAAAATTTGGTTTCGATCGGTCAATGTATGGCTATTTTAGATGGTGTGAAGGACGGACGAGCTACCGGAAGTCAGAATTTTATATATAGATTCATTTACTGAATATACAAGTGTCATGGTCTGCTGAAATTTATACAGTTTTTTCTTAAAACAGTTTTCTTCAAGAAAATACACCCCGACACCCACTATTATCATTCTTTCGGGTATTGATAGGATTTTCCTTCCATGCATTTAATTTATTGCAATGTAGAAATATAACAGCTTGAATACATTATTTCTTATTTCTCTTCTAAGTGCTTTTTTGCTCTTGCAAGTGATGTGTTTTTGTTATTTGGTAAAACTCTTAGTGCCATTGCATCAATCTATAAGGATTGATTTTTAAGAGCTAAACGATACTTTCTTTTGAAGCCGTTGTTACTGTTGATCTAAGAAAAGCTTTGGCCAAATTATTTGAAGTCATATATATATTCTGATTCCACCAAAAAGGTATAATTGCGAAGAGTAAGTGGCTCGAATTAGCGGCGTTTCAGACGCATGGAACGGCAGACAGAATTTACCGTTTATTTATTTAGATGAAGAAACTTCACGGAAATTATTAAAGATTCAATTATTTTAACGTCAAAACCATTTTGTAATTCCGTCATGTTTTAATTATATTTCCACAAGGAAGGCAATGATGTTTCTAAAATGCAAGGGGTTACTCAGTGTTAGAAAAAAATGAGAAAAACCCTGTTAATGAGAGATAACAATAAAAGAAGAGGAATAAAGAAGACATGAAAAGTAAAGATGATTTGAGGTAATTCACTTATTTTCCTTTATATCTGAAATATTAATATTAAATGGCATTCTATTCTGAAATCCTAAAGGAACACCGTGAGATTATCTTACTTCTAACTACGCTAGCAATAGTATATTAATATAACTTTGCTCCCAATCATTAACGTACCTGAAAGAGTCCTAAATGATACAAACAGAATGAAAAGAAATAATAATGTTGAGTTTGGCCAGACGAGAAATGATATGGATCGATATTTGATGAGTATTGATATTACCTGATTTCATCTTCTAACTATACGATACCTCGGATTCCCGTAACTATTTCGAGTCATTGTGGTACCACACCTAGTGCAGCCGCAATAGAAGTGTTGTGACTTGGGCAAGACAGCCTGAAGGACCCCAGTCTTCTCCAGGCTGGTTTGAAAACGGCTCAAATATTAATAAAAATGCTGGAGTGTTAAAAAGACAACATTTCACATATCCTCTTTTGGTTTGAATCCTCAACGAGTGAATAATAGTCATAATATTAATCTGCTGAACTCTTATTAGACTGAGCGGCATGATGCCGATATTGTCCTCCGTTTCTTTATATCATAGAGACATTTTAGGCCGCACTGCTCTCTTTCTCTTTTCTTTTCTACAAATACTTTCATGGCGATTGGTCTGACGAGCTTTTCTTCCATGCTGCCCCGATTATATCTATTTAAGCGTGTTACTAGATTGGCATCTACTTCACACCCTTTTACTATTGAAATAGTTAAATGTAACCGCTTTTTCCCCTCCAACAGCTTCTTCTCTTGCACTTCCCGACAATGGAACTCCCTTCCTCTTACTTGCTTCCCTGATAACTATAATCTTCAAAAATTTAAAGGCAAAGCTAATTGCCATATTCTCCCTTCTTGAGGCCTGTTCATCTTTGATCAATCCTCCCTATACTCGGTCTTTTCTCTCACTTTCACTCTCTGTAGCCCCCTGCGTGCGAGTGGCATTCATGCCTTGCTTGAGAGAAATGATTGAAATAAATATTAATGATGATTAAATAGAAATCTCAAAAATGTGGTACATGAGGACATCAATAGTTCCACTTGTAGTTGGAGCCCTTGGATTGATTGGAATAAAGGTTCCGATAAACGCATTGAAAGGATTTCTGGTAGCCCATGCCTTGAAGAAATACAAAAATTGTACTCAACAGTACAGCTCAAACATTACGATGAGCTTTATCTATGTAAAATATGTGTGATTTAGTTTTTTTTTGTTTGTTTTTTTATAAAAATGATCAGTGGAAAATGTCATGAAGTCATGTCTGAATTTAGGTCTCTGGCTGGGACCCGGAAGGAAATGTGTATACCAAAGAAATCAAAGGGAATATTATTATTATTATTATTATTATTATTAATAATAATAATAATAATTCTTATTATTATTAATTTTCTTTTTTTCTCATTCTTCTTCTTCTTCTTCTTCTTCTTCTTATTATTATTATTATTATTATTATTATTATTACTTTTATTATTATTATTATTATTATTATTATTATTATTATTATTATTATCCTACAAATTGAACGTAATAGAATCGTTGAAGAGAAATAAAAAAAAAAAAACTCATGCAGAATTGATTCTGTCCAAAATAAGGATTGGAAATAGGAATAAAAGAATAATGAAACGCGTCAAAGTGATGAATAAGTTTGATGCCAACTGGAAATCCCTCGAAGACATCCCTGACATCTGATATAAGTGAGTAGATCGCTTTCTCGAAAGGCAATAAAAATATGCATGACAGAATATGTTATTTTTTCTTTCTGTTTTTATATTCTTGTCGATGCACACATATATGATTTGTTTACAGACTCATATCTTTACAAAAGAAGACTTTAACGATCCTATATCTTTCCAAAGGAAGATGTTTACTGTCCCATATCTTTCCCCAGTGTGACGTTTACTGTCTCATATCTTTCGCAGCAAAACTGTCATTTGCTGTTTTACGGATATGTCAATAATTGCCCTAACGTAATTGGTTGTGATATATTTATGCTTAGTTGCTCTGATAATATTTAATTTCTCTTTTTAGGTATCCTCTACATGAACAATCGTTTTTTTCATCAAAAATATTCTCTATTTCTTCTTAATAGTTCCTTGACTTTTGCTTTTCCATTTTCATTTTATTTATTGTCGCTTTACCAGTTACTGTTGTTTCAAGCTGATGCCCTCATAGTTTCTCTATTGCTCTGATGTATTTCCGGACTCCACTTATAGACAATATTTTGAATTTCAATTCCTTTCCTAAATGGCTCAATATTTTAAACTATGATGATGTTTTCGAACATTTTCATAGGTTCAAGATTTGTAGTTTTTAATATTATATTTATTGGGAGCTTAGACATTGCTAAAATTAGCAGAGACAACGATTATGTTTCAAAGTTATTTCTATTATTTATTCAGAGAACGATTAAAAAAAAGAAAGGTAACGCTTTCTGACAAAAAAATGTGACATGACAACAATTTGAAAAAAAAAATCTGTGATACTCTTTTTTCTTGACAGAAACGTGCTGCAAATCTCGCAAGAAGAAAGAAAAATTACAGCAAAGCTTCAACAGTAGTCATCAAGAGAAGCATCAGTGAATGCAGTTAAGCGCAACAACAGCACCAATGTCAACATCAATCAAGAAAAAAAGGATATTAGGTTTAAAGCTTCAAGTTCTAGATTCAGGACTGTCCCACAAGATAATAGCCCATTAAAACATCGGCTCGAGAATTAGGCGATACAGTAGCTGTAAGCTCAATACCTGCGGTAGATCATACAGACCTTGATAAGTTAAAAACACTCTAAGCATTTACTGAGTGGAATGGGACATTTCATCAACACCAACTTAACACCGTCGTCCCAACACCGGATAACTTATCTCCGTGACGACTCAACTTCAGGACACCTCACTACCAGTCTACTCAGCGCGAGGACAACTCAACACTGGCGTCGAATTCATAGCTTCAGACCATTGGTAGCTGTCACAGTGTGAAAATCTCTTAGATCGGCTTTGAGTTTGGGATTTTGAAAGATTTTTCTTAGTGATTTATTAGTTACAACAACCTATTTGTCTGACTGGTGTTTAATTTTCAAGATCGGCTAAATAAACATAATAAAGCAGCAAGTACAAGACTGCACACAGAGCTGGGATGGAGTACTTCGCTATGTGGAGATTCATTACGGGGCTGCGATAGATTCTGTCGTGTCTCTTACACTAAACCGGATGTTGACTGCTCGACGATCCAAGGGCAGAATGCGAAAACGCGTCTCTGCGCATCATAGCTCAACGCATGTATTCGGTATTAAATGATAAAATGAACTTTATATATTGACCAGTAGAAATAACTCCCGCTAAAAGACACAGACGAGACGACAGATATAAATTCCTTGATTCAACGTCGCAGAGGACAGAGAGAAAGACCCGTCTGAGATGTCGACACGCAGAGGCTGGCCAAGAACGCCACAGGCAGACTGAACGCGATACTTTTCAAGTTCCATCCTACGCCGCCGCCGTCTTCACATCAGCCGACAAACAAGGCCAACATTCTTTCTTTTTCTTCCTTCCACACTTTTACAACAGCAACGAGTATATGTAAATAAATTATACATTTATTTACCCAAAATGCGGTGTATTGCTTTTCCTCGAATTTGCGAAGAAGAAATTAACCTCTGCAGCAACAAGTTCTGCCTTTCAGGTTACTCATTCTTCGTTTTCGCAACAGTTCAAAGAAAACGAGATGCATTTTTCGAGATCAGTTGGAGGTCATCACGCCCCCACCCTACATTGAAGCAGTATATGAATGGAGATGAAAGAATTTTACAGATTTTTTCTTATTGTTTCTTCTTTTCCCTAACGATCTTCAAATGAATATTTGAGGGGAAATGCATACAATTTTCAATAAATTTGTAAATTAAAAATAAAGTCGTGCAGTAAAAATGATCCATAATTACTTTTATTTGTTTTTAAAAGTCGACGAAAATATTTCATTGTTTGTATGTTGTTGAGTGGTGGATCTTCATAGAGTTGAGTTGTCACGGAGATGAGTCGGCGGCGTTGAGTTGGCGGTAATGAGTCATCCTGCACCCTTAATGAGCAAAGTTAAATCCATATTGCCTGACTGATTCAATCATAAAATATTAAAATGTAAACAAGCAAAATAGTAGTAGTTTCGTGACTATAAATGTAATAGTGAAAGGGAAAAAATGAATGACGGGAGGGAAGAATGAAAAATGGCTCGAGTTACTTTTCAACTGTCATAACGTATCTTCCATGTGTCTTTTTCTATAAATATTTTAATGACAATTGTTATGATGCTTTTTCTTCTTTCTTGTTTTGATTTCATGAATTTAAGTGTTGTACTAGATTGACAGCTAGATTTTATCGTTTTACTCTTGAAAGAGCACAATATTTCTCAACTTTTTGCACTTTGGGTGCACTTGTCGAATAACGAAAAATCTGGGGCGCACTTTATATTTTAATAAGGGAAAAAAAAGTCCTGGATTTTGAAAATAGGAAGACAATAAAGACGTCTCCTGAAATAAGCATTAATTCAAATACTTTGCTTTGTGTCTCTAGCATTTTAAAGATAAAGATTTTTTGATATAAAAATAATTCATAAGTTACTCTCCCGTTAACTTGGGGGCACCTGGCTACCTTTAAGGACACACTAGTGCGCCCGGGCGCACCGGTTGAAAAACACTGAACAAGCTAGATGTAACCGTAAGTTCTATTCTAATAAGTTTTACTCTCACACTTCTTGCCTATGGAACTCTATTCTGGATTCTTATTAAAATGTTCAAATATTGCTGCCTCAGTAGTCTTCTTCATTTCTCTTCTTTTATTGTCCTTACACTTCATTAACTTTTTCTAATTTTCTTTCACCTTCAATAACCCCTTACTTTGATTGAAAATATTTTTAAAAAATAAAAAGCTAATTATTTTTTTAAAAGGTCACAATCAAAAACTTGACATTGTTATACCTTTCAACTTGAGACGTAATTACAAACATCTAGTCAATTTGTTATTGCTCCAGTTATTTAAAATATATTAATGCATAAAGATATACACCTGCGTTTAACAGATTATAAAATAGCATTTAATAAGGCACTGGTTGAAGAATTACATACAAAACTAGAAAAGCTTGATTTTCACAACAAAGGTGTATGTGTAATACGTAACACCAGCAAGGAACAAAGTTTGCGTGCAGCCATTGAACAAGTTAAGTGATTAGACAATAATAGAACGAGATGTAAGACAAAGATGCATTTTCTCACTTGATTTATTCAATCTATAAGGCAAGACGAACCGAAAAGAACGAGCATATCTCCCAGAATGCATTGCTGGCGGCCATATTCTTAACAAAATAAGATAAGCAGGTGACAGAAAACTCATTGTACAAAGAAAACAGAATACATGGTAGTTAGAAAAAGAGACAGCCCACGTTGTGAGCTACATATGGGAATGTCAAAATAAATGACGAAGAAAATTATGAGTGTAGCAACAGATAGCAGAAATGTAGAAAAGAATGCCAAAATCACATAAGATTAACGAATGATGTCTTCCAGAATAAATATTATGAGATAGGAAAATGTCACTAGAAAATATTGTTAAAATGCTTTGTAATATCTAATTTTCTACAGTGCTTATCGATACTCAATGGCTATTTCAGTGGCAAATGTACAAACGACCTACATTCCTTAGTTTCGCAAGTTCAGACCTTCATATCTAGAACCAGCAATGCCACGTTCACAGTTTCGAATTATTGTCATTCTCTTCGGATCTGTTATCTATCCTACATATCATCATAATCTACAATTATTTCCGTGGCTCTTGGGTCTTCTATTGAGTAAATAATTAGTAGATAAAAAGTGTAATCAGTTCGGTATGATATTGGAACTTTCTTTTATAATTTTTAATACAGACTATTGTTAAAAGATTTTGGGTGATTCCTGAATTTTGCAGTTTTTATATTACTTTTTTTTAAGAGCATGCTCATTGATATTCTCGCAAACCAAGTTTATTTCGATTCTCGTAGGATGAAAGGAACTGCCGAGAGCTCGTTAGTAGATTATCGGTATTCAATTAACAACTAAGATTAGTGGAAGACATTATTCACGTGATCCTCAAAAGTGTACCTGAAATTGATTTTTTTCTTTTAATTTATAGGAGCATATGCACATATACGGAAACAATTAAGTATATAAATATAAGTATTTGAAACAAATATGAACAGGCTTTTCCCAGGTTTTAATCTTTCTAAATCAAATATATTGACGATTTTATATATAATATTGTTATTTTCAGATAGAATTAGGATTGACAAGATGGAATTACTGTTAGTAACTCTATTCTTTTCTAGAGAAATCTTCTTCGAACCAATAAATGTTTTATTGATTGAGTCAGTTTTATAAATAAATGTCGTTTGGAAAAGTGGATGGAGAAATAAAACAAATGCCGATTACTATTTATATCAAAACCTTAAAGAGAGAAAGACGATCAGCTTTTGAATTCAAATTTTCATTTCCATTACATCTAGATATTAGATTAGCCGATCTCATTCAGGTTTTTATCGCTTCTGCTTCATTCATTTTTAATTTTGGTGTTATTATTTTTAATTATACCACATTTCGTTAGTAATACATTTGAAAAAGGTGCTTTGTCGGATTTGAAAATACACTTCAGCCTTAATAAATTACTTGTAATTAAAATGGCGTTGTTCAAGTCGAAATTAGGGTCAACCCTATGAAGCTAAATGAATCAGACAAAAGTAAACATCTAGAGACTGTGGACATCGAAATTTAAACTTTGTGGCTGAACGTCTCTCTGTTTTTAACGTATCAAAGCAAACTGTAACTAACGTTTCCTGCATTTCTCCTTCGAACATTTTCCCTTTTATTTTAAATATAAAAGGCGGATTCCTTCAATAAAACATTTATAAATCTGAAGAAGTTCCTTCTTGGAACGAAATTTTTCACGAGTAAATTCGATCATTTATTTACGTTCTACGAATTTGTTTTAAAGATTTATGCGAATCAATCATTTGCAGGTGATTCTGCAAACCTTGTTAGCTCCGGGTTGGTGCGTGGATATTTCCTGATCACTCTGAGTGACGGATCGACAGAACTTGACCCAGTGGTTGAACGGTATAAAATTTGAGCCAAGTTGTATTCAATCGAAAATATGAACTTGTTTGCTTTCTCGATAATCCCTTCAAAAAGAAATGATAGAAATAATGGTAAATTTCAGAGAGTCAGCCAAGACGGCCCCGGAAGATTATTTTTGCAAAAACATTGCCGAATTCCTGATTTTGATAGATGTTCATCCAAATATCACGGAATGGACATCTATATATGCTGTATTGTTGCATCGCTCTAAGTATTTTAAAATGGGACCCGCTTTGGGAAGAGTGAATTGCCTAGAGTTACAATATCACCTCATTCGACTGCTGTCATAGACGAAGAAATAGGCTTCTGTTGCCAAGTGAATGTCTGGAGGCTTCGTTTCAGCTTTCTGGCTTCATCAACTTTTCACGGCTTCGAAAGACAATAATTTGGGGTATATTTGATAAGATGCACGAAGAGTTCTGTGAAATATTAGAAGAACTTAACTTGCACAAACAAGTAATCTGTAACCTTTACTGGAATCAATAAGATTGCCGGCAGATAGGGAATAACTTTAGTCAGTACACAGAAATAGCAAGAGGAATAAGACACAAATATGGTTTATCATCGTTGTCTTTTTACGTTAACAGGGAAAGAATTCACAGAGAACTATAAGATATACGTAGCTTTATTATCGTTGGATATAATTATAACAGCTAACACTACGCAGGTGACACTTTGTTGATGATAGATTCATTAAAACAGAAGAATTATTAGAGGTTAGGTAAAAAGACATTTCGAGTTTTCAGTTACATATTGGGAACGTCAAAATCAAGCAGGTGATAACTTATATAGTAACGACGAGAAGTGAAATTTAAAATGCACAATAATAGGGACGATGGTTTTTAGAAAATGAACAACGACATAAGAAATCGGGTGATGTTCTCAGATAACCAGAAACGAGTAATCTTGATAACAGAACAAGGATTTGAAAGTAGTGTTACAAAATGAAAGAGTTACTTAGAATAGCATAAGACAGGACGTTGTGGAGAGCCATAAACTCACAGGTCTTGTAAGGAGATGGCATATAAAAAAAATGTGAGGGATTGCTTCGAATCATCTTGAGGATTATTGTTAGCATGAATACCAATTGCGAATTAACTTACAAACGTATTATTTATTCATATTATTGTCAGTTCTGAATAAGCTAACGCCGATTTACTAAATTGAAATCACAGTGACAGCTTTTGTAGGTCTGTTTTATTTCTGTTGCTCCCACCGTATAGAGAAGGAAGAATGGTCTGCTAGTTGTGACAACAACGCTGTTGGATAGCGCGCAAACGAAGGAAATACATTAAACTTGCATTTTACCATTCTGAACTGATTTGTTCAGAGTTAAGATTAGTTATATTAGGTTATGATTAGCGATGTATAACTTAAAGGTAACGGGTTTATTGTGAAAAATCAGAAACTCTCCGTAAGATTTTTTGTCCGAGGCTCTTTCATTAGCCATTTTCCAGGATACCGTTGTTAATGTTTTTCAATGTTCATGTTTGTAAGGTGTATTGTGTAGAAATAACAGCAATGGATGTCTTAGAAGACCAACAATTCATTCGAACTTTTGTTTAATAAAATAAGGTTCATGCTTGGCTTGATTTGTTTTATTTAAAGAACACCGATAACTTTTATCAGCCGTCGAAAGACAGATCTATTTAGAATAATGGTGTTATCAACCAAAACATTTCTAATGGAAGCACGCTGTTGGTTGTGGGCATTAAATACTTTTCTATGGCACAGATAAGTGGCTTGTCATCCCTTCGGGAGAGGTTTGCTCTCATTTATCCATTGTAGATTATTAGTTTAAAACAAGAGACACAGTTTTGTACTAGGCAATGCGATTTCGATCCTACATTCGTCGTTTTCAATTTGGATTTTATAGGAGGGTTTATATTTATAATTATGAGGGTGGTAGTTATTAATTTTCTATCATTTATTGTAATTTTTACACATTTCCTATTGTTAGGGGTGAAATGCGTTGTCTACTGATGTGTCGCATGGTGAATTCATCATGTTTATAATTTTTGTGTATCCGATTGCAATTGGTAGTTTATTGCAATATAGTTTTAATATTGATATCGTTTCCTTTCTGTAGGAGCCGTAGAGATGGGTTAATAATAAGCATACGGAGATTTTCTACACTCTCGTATGTTTCCAAAATGAAACCTTAAACATAAACAAATAGATTTTCTTGTTTTCCCATTCATATATATATATATATATATATATATATATATATATATATATATATATATACCAAACAACTCTGTCTGTCTGTCTGTCTGTCTCTCCCTCTCGCTGTCTCTCTATCTCCCCTCTCTCTCTCTCTCTCTCTATATATATATATATATATATATATATATATATATATATATATATATATATAAATACTGAACAAATATGGATCAGAATCCTAAAAGATGATAAAAAAGAACAAATAGGAAACATATAGCAATCTAAAATGTTCCACTTTTATTAAAGCTTCTTCACAGATTGAGAGAAAAGAGACAAAAGTTCTGGTATTTTTAGTTTTGTCTGGATTAGTTCTCATTGGTCAGTCGCATATTACGGGTATTAAAACCGTAGATAATTCTATATATATGTAAATTTGTGAAGATTCTTGTATGTCTAAGTGGACATCGAATTGTAATGTGTATTCATGACTGTGTATGTGTGTTTGTTTAGTAGGAGTTCTAATGTCTTTACGCTTGTGCGGCCAGCCATTTCAGTTGGGGGGCACTTCATTCTAATCTGTGGATTATCTTTTCAAGCATGTCTTTTTTTTATTAGATATAAGTATAGATTCTTTAAGAATGGATTCAAAGAAAGATGTTGATGAAATGTTTTAGGCGTGTGTTTATAGTTGGTAATAATGATATTATTTATTTTTCAAAATATGTTCTCCATATTCTTTCTTATAACAGATATGCGTTTAGACACTTAAAGTAACGTCTAAAAGTATCAGTTATTACCCTTTAACTCCCGACTCCCATTTTGTTTCACCTCTGCTGTAGCCAGGTATTGAACTGCCAACTCGGTGGGTCAAAAAGTTGGTGATTTGAGATTAAAGGTAATGATTTATACTGAAATATCCGGAAGAAACATGACACGTGGAACAAAAGATATGTATGGGAATAACTGAATATCTCTGGAATTCTGTAAAAAACAACTTTGACCGGACCACAACGTAGAGATTCTGGAATGATGAAATCATGAAATTACCTGAAAAATGACAAAAGCTTCTTCACAGATTGAGAGAAAAGAGACAAAAGTTCTGGTATTTTTAGGTTGAGAAATGGTTGAGTAAATCTATGTTTGAAATTCGCTTTGAAATTTACGTTTGTTCCGTCCCGATATTACCACTCTGTAGATTTATGGAAAACTTCATGAATATACAGAATCGATTTCCAAAGACTAATGATCACTCTTTTAGTCCAAGCCTCATTTATGCGTGTAGGTAAAGCACTGATACATATGGAAAAGAAAAGGGAAATAAAGTTTCCTTTGGATAAACAATGAAATATCATTTTGGTTTGAAATTCAAATCAGAGTTTCCATGTAATGGCCATTATTTTATAATTATATTTTCCAGTTATTGTATAGGAATTCAGTCACTCTGAAATCGTAAAATATTTCTATTGTGGTACGTAGAATTTATAAATTTAAGCGCAGTACTAGATTGGCAACTAGGTCTCATCATTTTGCAGTTGAAATGGCTAGATGTAACTGTAAGTTCTATGCTAAAATTTTCCTCTCTTGGACTTACAGCTTGTGGAACTTTCTCTTGGCTTCTTGTTTTCCGATCAGTTTTGATCTTTAAATATCGACTATCTATCCGTCCGAGTCCATGTTCTACTTTCCTTTTACAAAAACTCGTTTCCTTTCTGCCTTTAGTATGTCCTGTGGATGATAAATTCTCCAAGCCTTCTTTCCTTATTTTGTGCTCCATAAATTTCAACTGTTTCTTTCTAAGTACGAATGTCTTTTAGTTTCCATTTTCTTTTTAAAATTCTCGTTCTTCACATGTTTGGCATTCTCATCATCTTTCTGTAGATCACCATCTCTGTTGCCGCAAATTTTTCTCTTTATCTGTGAGCAAATTTTTCAGCATCCACTCCCTTAGTGGATGATTGATTTTAAATTGTAGTTCAGCGATGTTTTCTTCGTGTTCCACAATATTTTCCTATTTTTACATTTTTTTTCTAAAATTTTGGAAGTCATTTTTGCTATAAAAACGTGTCTTCGGATTTCTGGGTCACATTTTCTGTTTTCTGCTTATTTATTTCTAATTGATTTATTTTGAAGTGTCCAATTTCTAGCTCGCGTCTTGGAGTGACGCTTTTGTTAACGATCTTATACTCTGAGGAATAGTCATATGTCCCCGCTTTATTCTTGCATCAACATTACATTCTTGAAAGCTGCCAAATATCATCCCAAAACAGAAGTGTGATGCCTGATTATTGACGCGATGAATCTTGAGTAAAAATATGCTGACAAATGTTATAACTTCTTCATATTTTATCGATATATTTTCCTACTTTGGCCATCGCATCAATTTTCCAGACGATGAAGGAATGTTTTTTTTCGTAAAAAAATTACTTTTTCTCATTTTTTCATCATCACAAGGAATTTTACTTTTGAATAAAATATTTTCATATTTTTATCATTTACTAATATGCACATTTTTATTAGCTCATTAGGAAGTCATGTAAAAATTTACATTTTTTTCAGAAAGAGAAATGAAAGTTATTTGACGATGGCGAAGAAATATACTTAGTTTTACAGAGATTTATGATGAAGCCAGAGCTAAATCAGAAATTTTATATATGATTTCGAAAGAGAAAAAAATTAAATCTAAATTTTGAGTTCTTAATGGGCGTCATTAGCAGAAGTAGATCTGTAATTTGAATTGGGTATTTTAGTAAAACTTTGACTTTTGTAATTTTAACGAAAATACATGCTTAAAGCATAGCTCAAACACAAATACTCATCCACGTGCACGCACACACATATGTATGTATGTATGTATATATATATATATATATATATATATATATATATATATATATATATATATATATATATATGAGGTAACGTTCTATCACTTTATATATCAAGAATAATATTTTAAAAAATGTATGACAAAATAGAAAAAAGTCTTGGTGTGACGTGTTTCGTCCTTTAGAGTTCGGTGGAGTCTGAAAGGACGTCACGAAAAAACGTTTTCCACTTTGTCATACATTCACATATTTATATATATATATATATATATATATATATATATATATATATATATATATATACACACACATATACACACACACACACACACACATATATATATATATATATATATAGAGAGAGAGAGAGAAAAAGGCAGCATATCTTCAATCAAATACGTTCGATTGAATAAATTATCCTATATAACTAAATTGTCATCGCCTTCACTGATATTTGGATTACATATCGGGCTGGTAAAACGTTACTGAGTTCATCGTTTACGACAAGATCCGTTGGAAAAAGGAAAATGAGAATTCAACTAGATTGTTTTACCTGTCATGTGGTATCTGGTTATATGATACGTTGTTAGCATGTTGTTTATCACATCAGCATAGACATATGATAGCCAGAACAATCTGTACAACAGATAAGAATGAAACCCAGGCCAGCTACCGTATATATTCATGTATAAGTCTACTTCATCTATTAAGAGACCTCTGAATGTTTCATGAAGAACCTAATTTTTCATATAAGCTCGTTTATAAAGATCGACTCCAGGTTATGAGCAATATTAGTAGGCCTACCTTAGTCGAATATTGTAGTAATGGGTATCATCATGGACATATTTTATAGCAGATAAATTGACTTCATTCTTTTTTGTACAAAGTATGTCCTGTAGTATGTACCGTAATATATATGTGTATAATCTATATATGAATAGTGGGGTATGCTTTTTATACTGCTCCCCAATTTTTTCATTCCAGTTAATATTATAACTCTATACAGGAAATGAAGCTGTTAGAACTAAAATACATTTGTTATTTCACTCTGTTCAGTTTTTATTTGCCGTTTATTGGGGTGCATCTTGTCAAAATATTTTGAGAAAATATAAGGGAGAATTATAAGATAAAATAATGCCAGTAAATTTAATGAATATAATAACAAAATAAATATAATTAATCAGAGGAAGGCAGAATAAGGAACACAATGGAAACATATTCGATATCGATACGTATCAGACAAAAGGGGTGCCGTTGGAAAAGCAAAATACCTCAACGATGTAAACACGTAGAAACGAAGATGAACACAGATATGAGAAAAGAAAAAAAAGTAAATTCTTTATTTATATGAAGTATATGCAGATGGTAAGCGGCACATATAATGAATGACTCATTTAGCACCAGAAGGAAAGAATTTAGGTTACGAGGGGGCTGGCTAAAACCGAAAAGGTTATCCGAAGGTACCGTGAGAATATAGTCCTACCATGTTTAGGTTACCGACAATTCATGAATATTAACCCCCACCAAACAAAACATACCTGTATATAATGTATAATGCAACCTGTCACTGGAAATGCATGATTGTTAAAAGCTTCAAAAAATGACCTCTGTACAGTACAACTCTCTACGGGGGGGGGATGGGGGGTAAAAATGTTCATAAAAACTTGAACTTTACTCGCGTTTATAGGCTACTCTCTCCATCTCTTTTGTTCTCTAAAGTCTCGTTAAATCCACTGAGAAGTTTTTGGACCATAACTCTCAAAACCTATCACTCCTTGTTGCTGTGGCTTTCATAGGAAATAACTATTTATGTGGTGGGTTTGCTAGCTCCATGTTCAACCGGTTTTGTATCAGGTTTTCAAATGCAGCTTCAGTGTGAGTTAAATCAATTTATTAATATACTATTAATATATTTACCGTGGGAATGATTATATAATGTGCATAGCCCATAACCCCTATGCAGATTCGAAATCAGCGTACTCAGTATAATCGGTACACTATGACTTAGGAGAATAGCATAAAAATATGTCATGCTGCCCTGTGTATCGACAATCTCACACATTAACAAGGTAGAACAATTTTACGTACAAAATCCGAATCACCCGGATGGAATTCACTAGCAAAAATTTGATGGTAAGTGCATTGCTATTTTGATTATGTTTTTCATTGTTTATTATTGATAATGTACAATTACACATGAGTAGGTCGTTTAGGGCAGATTTTTTTTTTTTCAAATTGTGGGTCCCGGCCCTTTAGTGGGTTGCGAGATAAATAAAATTGATCGCGACAAAAAAGGAAGAAAGAAAACAAAATCCACAAGTCAAAGCAAATTGCAGAATATAAACAACCCTAATTGTTGCACAACACTCATAAATCATTACTGGATTTTTACAATGGTAAACTCGTATTATATTGTACTGTAAGAAAAAGACCAGCATGACGTAATTCACTCCGCTAGAAATTTGGAAATGACATGCTGTACTGCTTGGCATTCGTGCCGGAAGCACTAGTACGGATAATTCATACTGTTTGGGAGTCAATCTAAGAAAAGTACAGAAGATTCAGAAAGATTTGGATGAATCTTATGGTGAATACGAATGTGTTTGGAGTGATTACCAGTGATGGTGACGTTATGCCTCCATTCATCTTCCCACAGGGCAACAGACTCTATATGGAGGCCTATATCTAGTATCTTATGGTGCTGGTGTTGCCCTGGGCCAAGAGGGTGGCTGCTGGAAGAGCCTACGTCTGACATCAGGACTCTGCCCCATGTCACACAAGCAGGAGAACACATTCATGGCTATCAGGCAATTTCTTCCACCACATCACCACTTACATTAGGTCACCTAACTCCACACACTACAAGCCCTTTGAGTATTGTGTGTGGAGCGCAGTTCTTGTAACACCAATATGAAGTGAAGGCAAGGATGATAAGATCGTTCAGAAGAGCTGCAGGAGATTCCGAAGTCGGATGGAGGCAGTGTTGGAGCCAATGGCGATTTTACTTAATAATTTTACTCTTTAGTATTTCAAGATATTTTTGTGTAATTTTGGAAAATATATCTTTTAAAAAGAGATCACAGTGTTATTTCCATTTTGTGTCATTTAGACGACATTTTATCCATCGCACCCTCTCTATATAGTTTGTTTATATTGAGTTTATATGTCTTGTTTTTCAAACTTGTGGCGGATTATTTATTTTATCTTTATGTCGGAGTTTCCTTTAAATTTGTTTTTCTAAAAGTAATGTTTTTATATTCATACAAATAGACAATACAAATGGATACATGCAATTCCAGAATGTGCGAATAAAAAAAAATACATTTTCGATGCAAAATAAATGAATCTAGCGAACAGAGGTTGTCTGATTTATTACACGTAGGTATTGTGGATCGCAATGTAAAATGTGGTTCTTGCTGTTGGTCGCAATAAAATAAAGTCTAGAAAACATTGGTTTAGGGCAACTATCGTGAATATAACTTACCAACCAATTCTTCAGTTATAGAAAAAGTAAAATAGAAAAAGAGATGTATATTTATGAAAAGTTTTTTTTTTTTTATTTAGCGGACAATGAAAAGCAGTGTGCTTGAATTAATAATAACAAGGCAAATTTGATTGCGACGCTGAGTTTCTGAAATATACGAAGGTCATTCAATAAATAAGGTGAATTTTTCGGTATAAGGACTTCTAATACAGATAGAAGCTTTACTTTTTAAAAATTTTTCAACGTAGTCTCCCAGCACTGTCACAAACTTTTTCCCATCTGTGCACAAGCTTCCGTATTCCCTCAGCGTAAAAATCTTTGGACTGATGTCTCAGCCAGTCGCTCACAACACTTTTGACTTCATCGTCACTTTTAAACTTCGTGCCTCTCGTGAACGCTTTCAAGGGACCAAACAGGTGAAAGTCTGAATGGGCAAGGTCTGGGTTGTAAGGGGGATGAGGGAGCAGTTCCCAGCCCAGCTCATTGATGGTCTGCACCGTTTGGGCTGCTGCGTGAGGCCTTGCGTTGTCATGATGCAAAATGACTCCTTCTGACTGATGACCCCCTGCGTTTGTTCTTTATGTCTTTCTTAGCCTGCCTCAGCAGTTCACAGTAGTTCTTCTGTCAGACTGAATGAGGTCATTGACTGATTTGATCACCTCGGGAGACCTTACTTCTGTAGACTTCACAGGCCTGTCTTCATCCTCAACACTGCTCCGTCCTTCTTTAAACAATTTAGCCCACTTGTAGACATTTTTTTGGCAGAAACATGTGGCACCATACACAGTTGACATTCTCCTATGAATTTCAACTGGTTTGCACCCTTCAGCAACCAAAAATTTGATAACTGACCGCTGTTCAATCCTTCTTGGCCGGCCATCTTTGTTAATCGCCAAAACACTCAAAGTTTTTTTTTAATCTGCAAAAGAAATTAAATCCACGTGAAAAAGAAGTAAAACAAAAAAAAGAAAATTAAAAAAAGTAAGCTTCTATCTGTATTAGAAGTTCTTATACCAAAAAATTCACCTTATTTATTGAATGACCCTCGTATTTCACTACCAGTTTTGCTTACGACTTCATTTCCAAGCATTTATGTCTGATGTCTGATGTCTTTACCAGATTTCCTATTTAATATTAAGATCGCTCATTAATTTTTCACTGAAATTTATGAACAGGGATCATATCATTCATATACAGGTTTGAAGTTGATGTATCTTATTTATATTGTTTGCGAAGATGTATTCTCACCATTTAAATCATTAACCTCTATATTTGTTTTTTGTATGAATGATTCATGAAATTATAAATTATAATTTGCACCTTTAATTGAAATTAAAATAACTGATCCAACGTGCAACTTTCGGATAATAAGTGTGACATTACTGTAATTATTGAACAATATAGTTCATGCCACATAGACCGAAAATCTACCAGTAAAAAAGAATTCTCTTTTGAACAAAAACGCACAACCTTAAAATTTAAATTCAAACTCAGCGTTGCGACCGCATGTTCCAAAACAATAACATATTTCTGATAGCATTTTTTCGGATTTCATCGCTATTTTCGTTGTCCTCTTATTACCGAGAAATAAAAAGAAGAACAAAATCTATTTCCATACCTGAGGATGTCTGTAGGAACAGACGAAAGCTTGTAAAACTTAAAAGACCTTATGAAACTGGAATTCATAAACAGGGATCATATCATTCATATACATGTTCGGGGTTGATGTGTCTTATTTATATTGTTTGAGAAGATGTATTCTCGCCATTTAAATCATTAACCTCTATATTTGTTTTTTGTATGAATGATTCATGAATTTATATATATATATATATATATATATATATATATATATATATACATACATACATTCATATATATATATATATATATATATATATATATATATATATATATGAATGTATGTATGTATGTATCTATGTATTATGTAGAGAGAGAGAGGGCGGGAGAGAATGGAAGACATTTCCCTTGTTGTGTGGAAGTGATATCTCCCACCCCACTAAGATTTGCGACAATGTGCCAATAGTTTTCTTTTTATCTATTGAAAATCTGGCATACGGGTAAAGCAAATTGGGAAATGCCTTTATCTCTTTCTTGGAAAATTAGAAAAATACAAGTCATTGACGAGAACCGTGACAGACAGGAATTATATTTTCATTGTCGAAAACTAATTGGGGAATGAAAACAGGGAATGAACTCGCTTTGAGGGTTAGGATTATGAAAATCCTGTCGTGATAGACGGGTTGTCTGGTTTATGTTTTCGCTAAGACAGCGATCGGACCAAGGATAGAGAACAGCTTGTCACTTTTTTGAGAATTTAGATAAACAAATAGATTTTTGTTGACGGAAACAAATTGGGAAATAATTTTATCTATCACACGGAAGGTTAAATGAGGACGCAGTAGTCCGGTTTGTGCTCTTGCTGGATAGAGCTAATTCTCATTAATAAGTTGCGAACATTTTCGCCTATTCAGTTTTCTTTCATACAGCATGAGGCAATCCGTGATATGTTATTTCGAAACAATGTTGTAAACTGAATTGTCTACCCCGGCCAATAACTTTAAAAATTCATCTCCCTGACAAATCGACCATGATGAGATTCGAAATCTGCTCTCTTCGTCGGTACGTGAACTTTCTTACAATTCGCATTTATTCTTTCCATATCTATCTATCTATCTATCTATCTATCTATCTATCTATCTATCTATCTATCTATCTATGTCTGTGTATGTATGTATATATCATGCGCCCATTCATTGTATATAAGTATCTCTATATCTCGAACTTTTCAGGAATAACGAAGTTCTCCTCCACGCAAAGGTGCAGAGACACTAAAAACCATCCTAAATAGTCACCGATTTTGATGGGCCGGACACCTTGCCTGAATTCCAGATGTCCGCCTACTCAAACAAATCCTCTTCTCGGAGCTCGCATCTTGCAAGAGATCACGTGAAGACACACGTCGTCGATTCATGGATCAGCTCAAAAGCATCTCGCCGAGGACAGAAACTGATCAATTAGGTGACGGAAGCTGCAGAAAGGACCAATTTGAGGATAGCAATTCATGGAAAAACAACATCCTTCAAAAACACCAGAATACACATAAAAGAGGCGAAATGAATTCAAAGAAAAGCCAGAGTTCTCCATACCATGAATCCTTCTGCCATACCATGCGGTGGCTGTGTATGTTTCTTCAGATCCAGCATTGCACTCATTTCACACAGAAGGAAATCTCGATGAGCTTTTCAATACTCGGCAACGAGTTCCACCAACGACGATATCTCAATCCATATGTTACTGGCTTGCGGTTAGGTTGTAAGAACTTTGCTTTCTCACTGTGGTCAATTTATTATCAATTTGGGGAGGCGATCCCATCGACCGGCATCTTTGTACAGTATCTGAAGACCATACCACGGGTAGACCCAAAACTTGTAAGTTAAATTGGGTAGGCAGAATTGTTCGGAAGCCTTTGATGTGTGTGTTAGCACGAAGTCACAAGTCAGTGATTGAGATAACTAGCGATGTTTATACTCTGCTGATCACGCCAGATTAGGCACGTTCTTCCAGAAACTGTAACTATGCTGCTTTCAGCATAGTTGCAATATAAACCACAACTGGTTTCTGTGAGTGTTGAACAAACACAGTATGCCTGAGCAGGCATCTGCAACGATGTTTGTCCAGCCGCTGAAACAAACGCTGTGTCCGGTAAACGAGAAGCCAACCAGTATGCCTATATCAGAAAAAAAAACCTTAAAAAAGACAAAGCGTTTTTACCTACACCGAGTCAGTGTTTCATGCCTACGCAATTTCCTCACATGGCGATTGAGTAGGTATAAATCTCTTTTTGTTTTTTTGTTTTTACGGTTTTATTATATAAAAGCTCTGTCTATGCTTTTTTACGATTCTGAGTGATGTTCAGATCATAATGGTTTACTGATACTAAAAGCTGGGTGGGGGAAGAGGTGAATTAATACCTTTCCCACAGGTATTAGCGAAGTGAATATAATTAAGCCAAAAGGAATTGAAACTCAGCTCTCTGATCAACAATTCGGCGCCATTATATATTACAACTACCCGAACATTCAAATTTACAGTATCTGGTATTAACAAGCGGTCACTCTTCTAGGTTACGACCAGGCATGATATATATATATATATATAATATATTTGATGATCGTATATGTGTATATATAATATATATATATCAACGTGATCCATTTTTAAAAATCTCATACGGCTGACAATTTATTTAATTTTTAACACACTTACCCCTTTTATATATATATATATATATATATATATATATTTCTTTAGCCATTTTCAAGGGGTTTCTGTCTCCGGTGTTATTTTTCATCATATTTAGACTCTTACGTTGTAATTTATTTTGGCATTGTTTTGAATAGGAACGCTCATGTGAAATGTTACGCACGGCTGGAATTTTCCTGGGCCTCTTTCTATTAAAAAAACCTTTTAGCACACCATTCCTACTGTTAAATATTGTGAGATTGATTGTAGGGAAGAGATGTTTTATATACAGAGCCTTTATATAGAATTGTAGTGTTTTCAAACAGAATTTTTCTCAAGGGTTGATACATGTTTTTTTCATAGTACATTGGTCTAATAAGTGACTCGTATATATATCGGAAGACATGGGGAGCAAATGCAAATTCACACACGCACACATATATATGTGTGCGTGTGTGTATGGCATCCATATAATTAGATAATGGTTGATTGTTTTCTTGATTATATTGTTGTCATTTGAAAGCTACTTTCCTGTAAAATTTTTCTTAACCATCGAAATGAAATGATATGCATGTCACCTGAGTAATATCAGTTGTCAAGACGAATATCAGCCATCTATTGTTACTCTGTCAATTATCCGATAACGCAACCATAATTTTTTTAATGTCGTATGCATTTTTTTCTTTTACTTTGGTGAAACCAGAGAGATTAGTTCAGAAAGTACTTTCTATTTCTTTTATATTTTTTTATATAAAACTTTTATTATTAGAATTTGTCCTAGGTTTTAAATAAAAATTGAAAACAAATTGTATTAACTTTTCTAACGAGAAACATTTAAATAGCGTCAATTGGAACACGTTTTTATTTATAAGTCTAAAAATTAGTATGGATACACGATTGGCTGAAGGAAGTTACTATTCCGTTTTGAATGCAAACAATGGTTTTGAAGGTAGCTCTTTAAATATCTTACTAAACGAAACTCTTTATAAAAAGAAATAAATTTATAACTTTATTTGACAAAATATATATTTCTTTGCTGACATATTAAGGCATACTAACGTTTTAATTTTAAAGAAATAGTTTTATTTTGGTATTTTTGTCGTATATAAATATTGGTTTGTGTGTTTTAGTTATTTTAAAAGACCCCAACCAAACTTCATAGAATTTATCATGACTTGCTTCAATATGAGTTTGTCCATGAAAATGAATTTTCTTTATTTGTACGTTTTCTAATTTTACCTGTAAACAAAAGGAACAATAACATTAAGATTATATTATAGTGTTCCATATTTAGAAAATTGTTATCAATACATGTATTTGGAAAAGAAATCAAATAATCATATCTGTTTTTGTTATGCATTCATTTATTGGGAGGAGTATTCAATTTTAGATTAAGCCCAAAATTTCTAGTATTCTATATTCCCGCTTTCTTCGAGTTTTTGTTAAATTCGGGAATTATTCTCTTATATTAATCCATTTAATATAGCATCATCATTTTGATTTCTATAATCACATCATTTTTATCTTGACATTCTTCGGCTTTCTTGTTATATCCTCCGAGATTTTTCAAAAACCTAACGACAGGAAACTCGTGATTATATCAACCAAAATGATATTAAAAATGTCATTTATTCAGAAAGAAAATAAGTTTAGCATTGTTAAGATATGCTGACCTGTTTTTTTTTTTTCAGAACTGTTATGAATTTGAATTTCCTTCGCATTTTATGAATCCTGTAGTAGCTGTTTTTCTCGTGTACCGAGAGCTGGTCTATCCTTACAGCTTGTGCATCTATATAGTCTATACTTTAGTTATGCTAATTAGGTATTCATTTACATATCACTACAAATATGAAGTGAATTTTATCGGTTGCCTTCTTTATGTGTCGTGTCCACTCAGGACGTAGTCGATCATACCTCTCCACATCTTCCTGTCATTGGTAGCTTTTAATAAATTATGTCCTGTTATTTCTCTTAGTTTCATCATCCATTTACTCAATCTCACTAAGTACATTATGCGTTGTTTTCCGCTGTCTCTGTTGCCTTTAAACTGCCTTGTGAGTCTCAGATATTGCAAACCTACTTTCCTCCTTATGTACGGTAGAAACTTCAACTGTCTCTTCCAGATGTTAAATATTCGTTTCATTTTTGCTTCCCTTTTCTCTAAAATTTTATAATCGGTCCACAGTATCTCCAGCATCTTTCCTTTTCTTTAAGATTCTGCTTAAACTTTGAGGAGATTTTCTAGCACTCACTGCCATACAGGAGGGCAATTATCACGTAACCATTTAGTACTCTTTTCCTTGTTTCTGGCAATTATTTTCTATTTCTTAAGAACAGTTAAGATGCCGCTCTCCCTCGGGCTTGAGTGAATATCATTGGGAGTGGAACGAACCACTCTGCCGGTCAGCACATGATATTCGCATAGCGAGAGCTAATCTAACCTTACTGCTTGGGCGTTTATATAGACTACGTTTTAGCTATACTAATTAAGCAGTCTTTTACATATCACTACAAGAAAGATAATCTTTCAATTAAACAATTATTGGTGTGATTTTCTTAAATTAATATCAAATTTATTTGTTGTTTTAACATTTTTGTCAAGGTCGGTAACAGTAAACCTTGAAGAATTGGTTAAGAGTTATCTTGCCTAAATACACGTATTTATTATCCAAGAAAGAAGGATAATTTATCTTGAGAACGGTGAAGCATACAATTCACGGTAGGGTAACGCCCGATGGCGCAAATCGAATTTATTCACTGAGCTCACTCCAGATGACAGTGATTTTTCAGTCAGTGTCATATAGAGAAACCAAGTTCAGTCGCGAGTTGATCTCGAAGATAACCTCCTAAGGCCATGTGCAGATTCGTCCCACACAGGATGGCAATGGCTGCCACAATGTGTAAACAGGTAGTCGGTACTAAGGATGTCCACAAGTGGAATATATATATATATATATATATATATATATATATATATATATATATATATATATATATACACGCACATGGATAAATTGTCGTTAAATTATGCTAAAAATAAAATAACACTGACATCATAAAAATATCGGGAAATATTAAAAATTAAATTAATTCAATAAACTCTCACTCAGTTGCTCCCCTCACATAATAATCAACGGGGTGCACTCTGGTGAGTTAGGTGGCCAGATGTAAGGGATGATGTGGTCGCAGAACTTTTCTGACAGCCATGACTGGATTCTCCTGCTTGTGCGACATAGGTTCTTATAGCAGCCACCCTCTTTGCCTAGGGCAGCACTACTTCCTCAAGGCATTTGATGTAGGCCTCCGTGTTGTGCCTGATGCACTGTGACAAAATGAATGTAGCTATAACATCACCATCACAAGATATCACTCCAAACACAATGATGTTGAAAGGATGTATCATCCATTTTCGAATCCTCTGCACTGTCCTCTGATGTGACATCCAAACACTCTGAAATGTTCGTATTGGAGATTCCGGTGCGAATGCCAAGTAATACAGTATACCCTTTCCAAATTTCTAGTGGAGTGAATTGCGACCTGGTGCCATTTTTCTCACAGACGGTGTCTAATTGACTCTACTATACTGGGCAATCAACAAAATCAAATCCAAACAACGCGCATGCTTACACTTAAAATATAAATTGGCGACAATTTACCCATCGCACTATAATAGGGTCAGTTGGGAACCGTCTATGAGAAAAAGAGCACCAAGACGCTATTTACTCCGCTAGAAATCTGTATCATTTGCAACGTGTGCAGTGTCTTTCGCTGTCTGATCATTCACTATGAGAAAACTTTTACCGTTGGTCTATTGAACAAACTGTAGATCCGATGTTTCTGTCTTCAGGATGAGAAAACATTTGGAAGAGATAGAATAACAAATTTACCCAACCAACTTTTGTTGGGGGGATCGGAATCCCTATGGTAAAATACAGGAAATACATCAGCATCAATTTACCATTAATGTCTGGTCTGGAATTGTTTTTAACTGTCTGGTAGGTCCATATGTTCTCATAACACGACTAACAGGAATTGTTTACAATGTAATGGAGCGTGTTTCATGCGTATTTAAAAAAAAATCACAACTATGAATTATTAATTTTTCGTCTTAGCAATTCACCTGTGAAGATGATCTTGGATGAGAGTGAATATATATATATATATATATATATATATATATATATATATGCACACACACAAACCCACAGGCACACACATAGCACTAAGAACAGAATGGTGACAGGTAAGTCTACGAAAGAGCGTGGTTGTAGTAAAACCAATATATGTAGTGGCTTTATTATTAGTATCAGTGATAAAATCTCTTAACGGGCATATAAATTGCTACACTACATTGTGTGTGTGTGTTTTTTTTTTTTTGTAGAGGATTTAGTTGTGTGATAGTAGGCTTATTAGAGACTATGATGTCAATTGTTTTAATTTTTTTATAATATATGATAAGCTTATCTTGTTTATTATTAACATTTCTACCTATTATGTTTTTGGCTGTTGTTTCAGGTTTGTAATTATTATGCATTTGGTTACAATAGTAGAAGTTAATAGTGTTATGTCTATTTTGACGTTCGCATTTATTATTATTAATATTATCAATTTTGTTAGAGGTATTATTAAATTTATTGAGATACATTTTAATTTTATCAATGACGAAATTAGGAAATCCATTATTAACGAATGTTTGTTTAATGTTATATAATACTTTATAGAATATGGTTTTGGAAAATGGTATCATTTGTGTGTGTTGGATTAAGTTTTTTTTTATAATGGCTAACTTATATCGTTGGGGCCATTCACTATTATAATTAAGAAGACACGAGTTAATGATTGTGGGTTTTCTATATAGAGAATTAGGAAATTTATGTGTGCTAGAATCAATAAGTACATCAAGGAATGGAATTTTTTTATTAATATTAAATTCTAGTGTAAATTTCAGGACGGAGTGAATTTCAAACTGGTGTTTAAATTGTATTATTCAATCAATATCTTTAGCTAAAACGAAAATGTCATCTATGTATTTTACATATCTAGAGTGTTTATTAGTGTCATTAAGTATTTTATTTTCTAAATGTACCATATAATAATTGGGAAGAATGGAACCTAAAGGAGATCCTATGGCACTACCGTTTATTTGAGTATAAATAGGGTGTTATGAATAAGGTACTTGCCCGGTAAATGCTAATAATAATGTTTTTAAAAATAGTGGGTTTAATATTGATGGTTAGGGGAGAAGGGTGATTGTATACATCACGGATAATGATGCCAAACAATTTCATGGACGGGGACATTAGTAAATAAATTTTGTACAGCCAAAGATGCGATTATTTGGTTGTTTGCGTTTACAGAATGAAGATTTTGTATAAATTCTTTTGTGGAGTTAATACAATATTTACTAAGGAGGTAGGGAGTAATTAATACTTTCCAAGTACATCTGGGACATTAAAACACAAATCACACCAAAAATATCATCGAAAATAAGGAAAAGATCATTAGCCAACAACAATCATTCCTGGAGGAAAAAAAACAAACTATTATTACCTTCCCAGACCAAAATAAATTACTAAATAAACGATCGGAGCTCATCTCAAAATGCAGACATGAAAATAAATTTTTACTAAGTTACTTAAAAATAAACAAAATAATATTAAATAAAAAAAACAACCCAAACAAATGATAAACAAATTAACAAACCACTCACGTTAGAATAGACGAAATAGAACAAATAAAAATGAAAAAAAAAAACAAGTAAAAATAATCAACACATATAAATAAATAAAGGAAATAATAAGAAACAAATTAACAAACCAATCCCGCAAAAATAACCGGTAGAATAGACTACAATAACCAATCCAAAAAGTTGATAAGTAAATAAATAAAAAACAAAAAATTAATCCAAATAAATGAACAAGTTAACAAATCGCCCCCGCTAAAATAACCGTTAGAACTAATGAAAATAAGCATAAATAAACAAATAAAAAGAATCAATCCAAAAAAATAAATTGATTAAAAAGTGCCCCTCGCCAAAACAACAGAATAGACTACGGTCAGAAATCTAGACATTGGACGAATAAATAGATTTAATTATCTTCCCAGACCAAAACAAACTATTAAATAAGTGACTTAAGCATATGACCGCATTTTTTACTACGTTAATAACACTCTCAAAAACCGAAAAGGATAAATGATACAAAATGAAAATTTAAAACAAGAAAAATAAATTCAATAAGCTCAAACAAATAAATATATACATAAACAAACCATTCCAGTAAAAATAACCGCCAGAATAGATTACCTACAACGCACCACTGACCCATATATATATATATGAATAGTCGAGGAAAAATCCAACATTCGCGGCCTGACGACTGCGTCTAGCAGAAAACAGCCTGTCGACTCTGAGTGCTGACTTCGATGTTCACTTTTATATTTATATTTACATACGCTCTATATCTGACATTGAGCAATTTATCCCATAAATAAAGCACATCTTAAAACTATTTTTCTTCATATATATATATATATATATATATATATATATATATATATATATATATAGAGAGAGAGAGAGAGAGAGAGAGATAGAGATAGAAAGAGCGAGAGAGAGAGAGAGAGAGAGTCCAACAAAAATGTATACACACTTCAGCAAAAGAATCATTTTTCTTTCGTAGTTTTATGAAATTGCGATAACACGGTTTCTGTAGTACAATATTTTCTCGACAGATGGCGTTAACCTTATGGCTGTCAAATGAAAGGATGAAAACAGACTACATCGGAGGCCCCGAGACAAGAAATTGAAAATGCATGTGTAGCAATCCCACTGGACACTTTGGCCAAACCTGTCCAAGCAGTAGTTAGTCGTACCATTGTCTCGAAGCTAAAGGCCACCATTTTGACCATCTCTTGGGATTGTAGGTTGCAAATGTATCTTGTATTAATCTCAAAATCTTTAAACAAATTTAGTATTAAAATGTCTATGCAAGTTTTTCTTTATTGAAGTGTGTAAGCATATTTGGCAGACTATATATATATGGATGCGCACTGCTGATGAGTCCCAAATATAGGACGAAACGGCCGTCCAGTGCTTTCTGCATTCTGTGGAGGTTTCTATCAGACTCGATGAATTACTCATATAATTATCAAATCCTCCCAATAATTACTGTTTGTCTTTATCATCGCTTGAACCGGCTTCTAACGCTACAGTAGGTAGCGGCTTGGTGAGAGTAGTCGTGGCTCCAGGGGGCACAGTCCTATGGTAATAGTGAATCTCAGTCGAGTTCCGCCACGGAATATGTGAGCGAGCGGCGCTTTGTCGAGTCTGGTTTGCAACCTCTTCGTCACCGAGGCCCACTTGGAACAGTTGGTATGATGTTCGCTTGAGAACCCAACTGTCAGGGTTTCAATTCTCGGTAGTGGATGCGCACTGCTGATGAGTCCCAAATATAGGACGAAACGCCGTCCAGTGCTTTCTGCATTCTGTGGAGGTTTCTATCAGACTCGATGAATTACTCATATATATATATATATATATATATATATATATATATGGGGTAATTATATGACAGAGTGGAAAAAGTCTAAATGTCGAGAGAGTGCCTTGATCGCAATGTCATCTACAGTAAATTAGCATCCTGGCTCTTACAACATTTCGCCATTCCTGGCAGATCTATTAAAACAGTGTGGGTACCTACTAATAGAAACAAAAAGGAAAAAAGACACTAATTGAATTCGGCTAGATATTAAACAAAGCAAAAAAAAAAAGATTCTAAAGTCCCCAGCAACCATCGTTCGTGAGCATGTGTAGTCGCATCAACATAACATATTCCAATGAAGCACTGAAAAGTAAACTTTTATCACTAACAATTTCCCCAAGATATATATATATATATATATATATATATATATATATATATATATATATATATATATATATATATATATATATATATATATATATATATATAATGTTAGGACTCATTTAAACACATACGAAAACCTCCGTCCGAAACATATTAGTCGAAATCACAAGTATAACCACCTCATCCACATGTAAAAAAAGATTAAAAATAATGGAAGCTCTAAAAAAAAAAATGAAAACCAACACTCAATTATATTTACTACTAATACGGCCACAGTGTACCGACTGTGTTTGAAAAATAAAAGATTCCTATAACTTCAAACACATACATAAAAAATTCGTAAATAAAAAAGCCCTTGAAAATAGCTAAAAGAATAGCCGAAATCGCACGGATATGCAGAACCTTTGGACAGATTTTACACATTTTGTATCCAGCAAAGAAAACATTTGTAGGTACACAAGAAAAATGAAATAAAAAGCTTAATCTCAGTAACTTGTCAGTCGTTTTTAACGAAACGAAACTGCTCAAATATATATATATATATATATATATATATATATATATATATATATATATATATATATATATGAGTGAGAGAGAGATAGGTAGGTAGAAATAATTTAAAACAGATCTTATACAAGAGACTGAGAATAATAAGCTTCATCAGAGTTATCTAAATGTATTTACTTACAATGCTTTATACATTAACAGATAAAGTGAATAAAATAAATCACCGTATTAATTAGACAGATGTTATTTGAAATGTAACATAAAAACTTTTCACAGGGTTAATTAACGAATTATTGTATTTAATTAAAACTTTAAAAGATAAGGTGATTTTTGGAAATCATTTTACATTCCCAGTTTATTATGTTTATTGCTAATTAATGTATTTGATGGAAATATATTATTTTTCTTATCCTTGTTTGAAGTCACTGTGCATGTTGCAATTAATAACGTTATAAAGTTTATTTTCATGTTTTCTTTGTTTAGTGTTTAACTCCTTATGGATCATTTAATGCCGACATTTAATTTTCTTTGCAGCAAAATTAATTTCACTTACAAAAATCGATTGCTCAGTTTTATCCTTTACAAAATAAATTGCTGGTATTTTTTTTATTATGAAAATGTATTTTTACAATAAACATTTTCCATAGTGTTTTAACCCCAATTTGGAGATTAACTATTTTTCCATAGTAGGGTCCTTAACAGGTGCTAACACACCCGTGTCAGTTTGGACCTCAGAACAACAGCAATTAAGAGATGATTCTACGCTCCTCAAAACCTCCCGGATGTAATTTATTGTAATACCCAGGACATACCAAGGTAGTTAAGGAAAAGCTCGTGGTATGAGTAACATATTGCTATCTCAAATTATATGCCGTGTCCCTTCAGGATATGAGTGACTGTGGCACTCAACAACTCCTTAGATATTAAACCTCTCTGTATTTTTTGTTCACTTGCTATCGCACCCATTCCTTTTTTTTTTTCTTTTTTTTATTTACACGAGCTTCACTGTCTTGCTTTTGATATGTCCTGTGAGTGTCAAATTCTCCAAGTAATTTTCCTCGTTATGTATCCAAGGAAATTCTTTATCTTTCTTATTGTCATTTTGTTCGTATTTTCCTTAATGATTCGCCGTTATTCATATCTGTTCAGCTGTTCTTAGCACCCTTCTGCAAAACCTTATCTCTATTGTTTCTCTCTTCATATGTTGATAAATTATCCAACATTCAATGCTTCTGAGAAGACATGTTCGCTATTTCAAAGTAGCTTCGCAATTATATGTCACATTTTCATGATCTTTTAAACCGATTTAATTTCATATTTTTCATCTGTCTCTTCACTTGATACCGGCCTCTCCGACATTACATCTTAGATTGCCCCCTTTTGCTAACGACTATATATTACGTTTTCTTACAATTAATAATTAGTAATTTTTTCCCCGTTTCCATTACTACTTTAATTAGGAATTACTGCAGGGACGTTTCTGACTGACGATAATCTCTCCGTAAAGTTTAAATAAGTCTGGAGATTTTATCTTACAACCTTTTCTATATCGGTTAAATAGTAGGAATTGTATCAGTAAATTTTGAAAAAAATTCTTACAATCTAAAATATTTTCTAATTTTAAATAGTTTGCAAAAGGTTGATAAGTCGTAAAACATTTAATCAATGAATTAATCCTGGGTACACATCATTCTGCATTCGTGTTGCTCGTTTATCTCAAATTTGTGTTGTGCATCTCAGATTTCCAAATCAAATAGCGACGTAATTAATAGAATCAACTTGAATTATATCTGTAATCATCCAGCCTATTCTTCCAAACATTTATTTCTTCATGGTACCTTTCTCAATGAACACACCCACGTGTGAATGACTTTGTTGCATTAAATATTTACTCGACTATATGCGTCTCAATTCATTTTCGGAAGATGTGATTTTTTGAAGAAAAAATTTCAAATATCTGTGGAGTTAATATTCTTTGGTCAAATGCAAAATAAGTAACAGAACTCTCCAACAAACAGAATTGAACAAGAAAAAGAAAAGTACCGGGCAAAAATCCTATAAAGCAAGCAAAGAATATATGTAAGGCAAATTAACAGTAATAAGGCAAAAAGTTGACAAACTAAGAAATGGGACTGACACTCAAGAGCAAGTTCGGTCAAGCGAACGTAATGTTCTGGCGTCAAGACAAGACAGACCAGAACTGAGTGAGATGACACCGAGAACCGGTCTATTTTATTAGCTAAGAAAAAATCCCAGCATGCATTTGTGTGCTTCTGCCTATAAAATATGGAGGAGTAAGTGTTTTGAAGTCATTTCCAGTAGAGGTTGGAATCAACAATATTAAAAATATTAAAATGTAATTGTAAACTTTTCATTGTAGTTATAGCAATGCACACACACACACACACACACACACACACACACACACACACACACATATATATATATATATATATATATATATATATATATATATATATATATATCTGTCTTTGTTTAATCTTATTTTTATTTACCCTGGACAATTCATGTTTTCAAACATTTCCTTTATATTAACTTATGTGTATCTCGTCACACAATTTGAATCAAATCAAAAATATCTTTTCATTTCTTTTTCATTTTCTCTCCAACTCTGTCTTGTCGATTTAAGAAATACGCTGTGTTTATGTCGAATGTAGATATCACTTAGCAATATTAATAAATTCCTTCAGTATGGTTTCGTTTCTTAAACATTACCAAAAGAAAAAAAACAGCATTTAGTCAACTGAAAATAACAATAATCAATTCGTATTGATCATTTTCTATTTAATAAAGATTTATAGATTTCATTCGGACAGGCTATGCAATTTATTCAATGATGTTTAAATATTAAAAAATTCTTAATATTATAAATGTCTTTATCAACTGTAACCACATGAAATTATCAGTTTTAAAGTAAATACTAAAGTAGTATTTAAACTATTTACTTTTGTCCTCATCTTTATTGCTATATTCACGACGTTTCGGTCGTTGTCCGCTCAGACCTTCTTCAGGTGATACACGTTAGAATTTTGAACCGTACTCTTTATTTAGTCCACTGGGGTAGATTGTTCTAATTTCACGTGTCATGCTTTTTTTTGGGTATCACAATTTTAGTTAATTCCCTTTAGTAATTCAACTCTCCAATTTAATGTTCCCTCTGCTGTGACCAAGTATTGGGTCATGTCACTATTTGGATTACTCAAACAACGCTTTTATCCTCTGGGCATCCTTGTATCCTTGGGGACATCAATGAGTGAATTTGGGGGACTTTTAAATCTAATGCAACACACAACTATTTTACCAGACCTCATATTACAACATGTTTTTGTTATTATTGTTCTTCTCTAGTTCTCTGTATTACTGATCCCCCATATTGTATTCATGTCTACGCTTGGCCGGTTAGGAGATCAGGACAAAAGTCTGAACGATATGAATAGAGCAAATAGTTACAATGCCTCATCTCAGAAATATAGAGAGATGACGAAAGAAATAATTTTGCTAATTTACTTCAAATTATTAACAATATGTGAACAATGTCATGATGCGTTAACTGATAATATTCGTTTGACTTTATATTATAATGAAAATCTTTTATTTTATATTAATATCAAAACTGCTCACAATATATATTTTGCTTCATTAAACGTTTTTGTAATGTTTTTAATCAACAGGAGATAGTAAATCGGACTGCGTTTGTATCCCAGCCGAACAACAACGTAGAACGAATCATTGGAAAATAATCTGTCATCTCAGGTTTTATAAAACTAATAAAGGATGCATAGACATGTCAGGGTCTGATCTGGTAATATACTGGAAGTTTAAAAAAATTTTTTAAAAAATACGGAAAATGAGAAAAGCGAAATCCCGCAGTGACGCAAAGTCATTTTTTCATGCCGATCCATAATGTGATGTGTCAGCCCAAAAATAAACAGATTTTTAAAAAAATCTTTCTTTTAATACAAAAATACTTTTTTCTTGTTTTCCAGACTTTTTTTTTTATTTTTGTTTAATTAAGTCTAGGGCAAGAAAGGTTTGATAGCTTTCTTTTCTTTTTTTTTTTTTTTTGTCGTGTCGGCCATTGCCTCTCTCGAAATCGGTTTAGAAAGTAATTTTTTTTCATAGATTACTTTATCATATTCATTTTTAAATTACTTTTGTCATGTTTAACGGAATGGAAAAGCTTAATGTTACCTTCAACATCAGCTGCAGAGTATGCATAATGGTGTAAGAGGAACACCTTTAAAAGAAATTACAGAGTAGTAAAGATTTCAACTTTATTAGGTTCTACATTTGTTAGAAGAAATAGTAAGTGACTATCTGTTCTTTTAATTAATTAATTAATTTATTTATTTTTATTAGCACGATTTGGTCGGTGTATTCTACAGCCTTCCTTGAATTGTTGGAAGATTTGACATTAAATATTGCAATTATTCTATGAAAATCACCACTAATATTCTCCATTTTTCTATGATAATCTCTGTTTTGACATATTGAAACGCAATATATAGCAAGCATATAAAAGTAGATTACTACAAGAGAATTGCGCAGCATCACCTTCCTTTCATTTTATGGATAATAGAAGTAGATAGGTTCGAAAATCGTCCGGTTCATACTTATCCCGGTATTTGGAACAGAGTAGATGCTTATACTCTGGTTCTTGTTCAGGTTTTGATTTCCAGTTATTTATAAAGCTTTTCATTCTCTTTCAATCTTAGTACCCACTTGTGTCTTAGTGGCTTTATCGCCTTGCTTTGGGTAAATTGATTTTTTAAAAAAGGATATTTACTAAGCTTATTATAGAATAGTGCCCTAATGTAGAAAGTACAATTATGTTTTGTCTTTTTTTTGTCTTTGGAATCGTAATCAAATTCAAAAAGACCTCATATTACAACATGTTACCTTCAACTTCAGCTGCAGTGTACGCATAGTGGCGAGACAGGAACAACATTTTGAACATTTCTTTTTGAATTTGTAGGTCTGATGAATTGGATCGTGATTACGATTCCAATGTAATACATTATAACCATGGGATATTAGTGTTTGAGCCTTTTATATTATATTCTTACTCTGTCCTATATATTGAGTTCTACCTGGATTCTATCCTCTTGTGAATTCGATTTTTAATAACGTAGTAAAAATTTGTTTTCATGTTTGCGTTTTGAGATGAGTTCTGATCGTTTATTTAGTAGTTTGTTTTAGCCTGGGAAGATAATTATAGTTATTTTACCTCAAGCAGTGTTTACAGTGTTTTCGGTTGATTGTTGAGCGTGATCTTCTTTTCCTTATTTCCCATGATATTTTTGGTGTGTGTGTGTTTTTTAAAACTTATCTGAAAATTATATATATATATATATATATATATATATATATATATATATATATATATATATATATATAATTATTTATTTAAAAATATGATTCCAAATCGCTACATAAGAGGTCTCATGTTTCAAAAACAAGAGCCGAAAACTTCAATATAATCCTTTAAATTAAATTGAGTTGAAATTAAAAAGGGCTCCGTTCCATCTTCAAGCGAATTTTTTGTTGGAATAACGTATATCTGAAATTTACTTGTTTTAAAAGTTGAAATCAAAATCACCATGGTAACAGCTAGGGCGAATTGTCTAAAATGGGTAGGCGAGTGTAGGGTGTTAATGATAAGTAGCGGTATAGAGATACTTTCAAGGTGTCAAGTCGGGGGAAGGTGAGGGTGTTAAAAAAGAAACGAACATGTATTAAGCTTTCGTCAAGTTGGCTTGTCTATGGAGATTTATTTATTTATTTTATTTTATTTTATTATGAAAGGGAATTGTGCTTATAAAAAGAAAAACTTTCGTAACGTTTGTTTTTGACGACTTCATAAAGGGTTATCTTTTATGTAAAGTATTTAAACTACTAATTTGGCCTATGGATTATGAAGGGTGTTATGTTGTATGCAAAGTTTGTAGTTAATAATTTCTACTATGAATCTGATGATTGGGTTATTTGTTAAACAAGTTATATAATTTTTTTTTTTTTTTTTTATTTCAAACCAAAATCTGATGATGCCTACAAAAACCGTTAACTCGTGTCTATTATTTAATAGATTATTATTATTTAGAAGTTTAATAATGTGCAATTTTTCATGGAGGCACAAAGGGCATGGGTCATCCCAAGCTTTACATATTCTAGCCTTTGTCAATAATTTTCCATTTAACTTTTGGTGTCTTATTTGTTTCCTTCAAGTGCCAAAAAATATTTTGATAGTGAAGTCTGGTTTCTTTTTGTTTTATATTATTAAAGGAGCACTTATGCTGCCTCCATCTATCTTTAAAATTATTCTTCGTGGACCCAATGTATATCATATTAGTGCTAGGGCTCTCTGTGGATGAAATAGTGCATTGGTATACCACAGAGTTAATACAACATTTATTTTCTAATGGGCAGTCTTCTGGGTTTCTACAGTTACATAATTTTTCCCTATTATCATCTGATTTAAGTGTAGAGTTTTTATTAATACTGTTTTTGCATGGGGGTTTGTTCAAGATCTTAATATTGTGTTTTTTATTATGCTTTCAAGATTATCAGAGCAGCTGTAGCTCAATTTTAGGGTGTTCTTATTGAATATATTACTAAGCTTACTATTGGTGGGGAAGTGTTTATTAATTAGAGCTAAGAATTTCTGTCCTAGTTTAATACTAACCCTTTGGTTGAACGGAGGGGTGTACCATATGATATTTCTTTTCCTGTTTTTTTTTCCCATGTCCAGTGCAATTTTCTCTGTAGTTAATGTTAGCATTTTTATAACCACTATTTTTTAGGGCAGTGTTGTAGAAGCTATTATGTTTTTGAAATATTTCCCTGTTTGCGGAGTTAAGGCTAATTCTATTTTCTATTGATGAGGGTATATGTTTAATTATTGATGGAGGATGGTTTGACTTCGAATTGTATGTATAAAGGGTTAGCATTTGGTTTTCTATAAGGTTGGTATGTATTGTCTGGTAAGTCTAGAGTTACGTCGAGGAAGTTAACCCTTTTCAAATTAGAAGAGACAGTTATCTTTAAGTTTAGTTTAATTTTATTTTTCACTAAATATAATTTTTCCTGATTTTTTCAATCTTAAAACTAGTAGAACTCCTCTAACCACCATGAGTCCCGTTGTTGTTTTTTATCCGTCTCTATACAGCCCGATTTGTCCTTTGTTAGGTTCGAATATCAATTTCTTTGAAATTGATGGGTGTGCCGTTAAATTGTACAGTCAATATAGAGACCAACAAGGTCAGAAGACTTTCCTATGTCGGGTCGGGTAGGGTTAGAGTTCTAACGATCCCATTTTTAGTGATGTCAAACATGGTCGTTGTTGCTTTTTTTTATCCATTGGTCCCCAAGGAATTTGTGAACGAGAACTAATATTTTGATTTCTTTTATTTTGCGTTTGAGATTTCTTCAAAATATTCCACTAATAAACAAGGGTTTTTATATTTTTTCATCCTTTGTTAGGTTGATAATGTTGAATACACTTTTAAAGCACCTTTATCTACTGATAAAGAACTGTGAAGTTTACGGCTTTAAATTTTCAAAATTTAAAAAAAAGTTTTGTCCCTTTTCAACAAACAGCTATTTGAATTTGTTTAAAATAATAACAAAAAAAAGGCCTACTCAACATTATCAACAATATCTCCTTTCAAAAAAATAAAACCACTTCCAAAAAACATCTAAACCAAATAGTTACAAAAAAAGCATTAATGATTGTGACTTCTATTTTCGTGGAAATAACCCTACTGATAAAGAACGAAGTTTAAAATATTAAAAAAAGTTAAATCAGACAAAAACCGGCAAAAAAATAAAAACTTTCTAAACAAAATTGGATGTCGACGACAGACAAAACCGGCAACTTCTACAAATTGATGTCGACGACTAAACAACTTAATTAAAAAAAACTTAACCAGGACTTATAAAAAAGCTTGCAACAACAACATAAATATGGTTGAAAACATAAACAAAACTCGTAAAATAATAACAGATAAATTAAAAATCAGCGATAGAGTAGGTAAACTTACTGAAAAAGAATGTTATATAACTCTTAAGGATCATAAGCCTGACTTCTTAGAACACCCTGCGACCAGAATAATTAACCCTACCCGACCCGACATAGGAAAGATCAGCAAAAAATTACCTACCAAATAAAAAAACAACTGGAATTAAAACTATGGATCAATACCAAAGATGTTATCAATTGGTTTAACTATATTGATGATAAACGGAACTGCACCCTTATACAGTTCGATATCGTGGACTACTACCCATCAATTTCAAAGGATTTATTTATAACTGCCCTGGACTTCGCTGCTGTGTATTCGAACCTAACAAAGGATGAAATGGATATAACCCTCAGCGCAAAGAAATCGGTTCTCGTTCACAATGGGGACCAATGGATAAAAAACAACAACGACCTGTTTGACATCACTATGGGATCGTTAGACTCTGCAGAGTCTTCTGACCTTGTTGGTCTCCTAATACTGTACAATTTAACGGCACACCGCGAAATTGATATTAAGGACATCGGGCTGTATAGAGACGACGGGCTCATGGTGGTGAGGAGTTCTACTAGTTTTAAGATTGAAAAAATCAGAAAAATTATATTTAGTGAATTTAAGAAACTAAACTTAAAGATAACTGTCTCTTCTAATTTGAAAAGGGTTAACTTCCTCGACGTAACTCTAGACTTACCAGACAATACATACCAACTTTATAGAAAACCAAATGCTAACCATTTATACATACACCCGAAGTCAAACCATCCTCCATCAATAATTAAACATATACCCTCATCAATAGAAAATAGAATTAGCCTTAACTCCGCAAACAGGGAAATATTTCAAAAACATAATAGCTTCTACAACACTGCCCTAAAAAAATAGTGGTTATAAAAAATGCTAACATTAACTACAGAGAAAATTGCACTGGACATGGGAAAAAAAACAGGAAAAGAAATATCATATGGTACACCCTCCGTTCAACCAAAGGGTTAGTATTAAACTAGGACAGAAATTCTTAGCTCTAATTAATAAACACATCCCCACCAATAGTAAGCTTAGTAATATATTCAATAAGAACACCCTAAAATTGAGCTACAGCTGCTCTGATAATCTTGAACGCATAATAAAAAACACAATAATAAGATCTTGAACAAACCCCCATGCAAAAACAGTATTAATAAAAACTCTACACTTAAATCAGATGATAATAAGGAAAACTATGTAACTGTAGAAACCCAGAAGACTGCCCATTAGAAAATAAATGTTGTATTAACTCTGTGGTATACCAATGCACTATTTCATCCACAGAGAGCCCTAGCACTAATATGATATACATTGGGTCCACGAAGAATAATTTTAAAGATAGATGGAGGCAGCATAAGTGCTCCTTTAATAATATAAACAAAAAGAAACCAGACTTCACTATCAAAAAATATTTTTGGCACTTGAAGGAAACAAATAAGACACCCAAAAGTTAAATGGAAAATTATTGACAAGGCTAGAATATGTAAAGCTTGGGATGACCCATGCCCTTTGTGCCTCCATGAAAAATTGCACATTATTAAACTTCTAAATAATAATAATCTATTAAATAATAGACACGAGTTAACGGTTTTTTGTAGGCATCATCAGATTTTTGGTTTGAAATAAAAAAAAAAAATTATATAACTTGTTTAACAAATAACCCAATCATCAGATTCATAGTAGAAATTATTAACTACAAATTTGCATACAACATAACACCCTTCATAATCCATAGGCCAAATTAGTAGTTTAAATACCTTACATAAAAGATAACCCTTTATGAAGTCGTCAAAAAACAAACGTTACGAAAGTTTTTCTTTTTATATGCACAATTCCCTTTCATAATAAAATAAAATAAAATAAATAAATAAATTTCCATAGACAAGCCAACTTGACGAAAGCTTAATACATCTTCGTTTTTTTTTGACACCCTCACCTTCCCCGACTTGACACCTTGAAAGTATCTCTATACCGCTACATATCATTAACACCCCACACTCGCCTACCCATTTTAGACAATTCTTCCTAGCTGTTACCATGGTGATTTTGATTTCAACTTTTAAAACAAGTAAATTTCAGATATACGTTATTCCAACAAAAAATTCGCTTGAAGATGGAACGGAGCCCTTTTTAATTTCAACTCAATTTAATTTAAAGGATTATATTGAAGTTTTCGGCTCTTGTTTTGAAACATGAGACCTCTTATGTAGCGATTTGGAATCATATTTTTAAATAAATAATTATATTTATGCTCTACTTTAGTATTGAGCACTATTTTTAAAATAATAACAAAAAATACTAAGGAACTTTGGACTATTTACCTAACCAGTTCCTTCCTATTTTCTATATATTTTCACACACACACACACACACACACACATATATATATATATATATATATATATATATATATATATGTGTGTGTGTGTGTGTGTGTATAATGTCCCTAGTTTCCAGTTTCATATATATATATATATATATATATATATATATATATATATATATATATATATATATATATAATTTTGGCAGTTATGTATTTGACACACACACACACACACACACACACATATATATATATATTTATATGATAAAATATAGCTGTAAGTTATGCTACATTTATCGGTTAAAGTGTTCAATATCAGGGATAGAGCGTATAAAGCTAACTAACCACGTCGTCCTTTCCTGCCCTGACATGTATATGTAAGAACATTAATAATTATTTTGGACCAAACAATCAAAAAATTTAAGCAATAAAAATATTTATTTTTCAACATAATCATCATCTTTGTTAACGCACATAATTTCCTGACGAACATCATAAAGAAAATATACCAGATTCAATTTTAGCTAATAACTACTTGATAGATTAGTGCGTATTTATCCACTTTCATATCGATGCAAATATTTGTTGCATCTGAAGCCAGGAACCTTTTCCAAGAATACCGAGATGGACGAAGATCGAAGGAAAAATGCCAGACAATTAACAAAGAAAATTAAACAAAGAAAATAAACGAGTTAACGCTTAGAGAAATCTCCGGTAAAATTGCTAACAGAATTCATGAAGTGAAGCAGCTGAGAGAATGTGTTGAAATGGGGAGAATTACAGAAAAATTTGAATAATCATCAAAACCAACACAGAAGAAAATTTCCGGTCACAAATTACACTTTACACTCAGAAAAAGTTCATTGAGATTTACTTTACATGTTTTTAAAATATTTTATTGCCTTTATATTTACTTGTTACAATCATATTTGTTCAAAACTCTTTTTGTACATTTGTTTAATACCTTACATGTTTTTGGAACAGTTTAATCTCCTAAGTGCTCGAAATGTCCCCCTTCAAAATTGTAACATTTCCCGAACCTCTCCAGAACATTATGACACAAAGCACGACACAAATCCAGATCTGCATCAATTTCAATAACTTATGAAACGTACTTTTTAATTCATCTACTGCGTGAGGATTTCTCTTATAAACCTTCATCTTTAATATATCCCAGTAAAAGAATTACATTGCTGTTGGGTCAGGTGAACGTGATGATCATTCAATGCTACCCCTTCTTCCGAACCAATGCTGTGGAAAGGTTTCGTTAAGATAGTCTCTTACTGCCAAAGCATAATAGATATGTGCTCCATCTTGCTGAAATAACAATTATGATTTGAATAAATTAGATTTAAAACGTGTTACAAATAGTGAAAGCACAGTAATCCTACTTTTGGCCCACCCTGTATATGCCATGTACTCTCAACTAGCTTTCGTCTTCTTTGAAGCAACTTTAGGATTCCATCCTTCAGGAAGTTCCCATCTTTCTGGGTGATAACTGCTTTAAGTAGTTTTACAGACTTCTATGGAATTAAAGTCCTTCCCATTAAAAAAAAAACTTTGCTTGGGATCGAAAAAAGTAGTACACTGAAGATGCAAAGCAAGATGAAGACGATAGATGTAATAAGATATCCTCTCGAAGCGTTGGTTCAAGTCAGTAACTTGACCCAAAGAATTGTGAGTTCAATATCTGGCTGCTGCAATGGTAAAGAAACATTTCTAGAGTTGAATTAAAGAGAGATAACTGAGACATCCGAAAGAGGCATAACACGTGGAACTAGAACAATCTACCCAGGTGGACGAAATAAAGGGTTCACTTCGAAATTCTAATCACCTGAAGAAAGATGGAGCGTAAAACGGCCGAAACGTCGTGAATATGACATTAATGATGAGGACAACAGTCCGAACAATGTAAATAGAACCTTTTCCCTCTCACATTTTCGTAGACGATAAAAAAGGGATCATTGTTTATGTGTTACTCTAAAAAAAATGATTGTTTTTGTTACGTTTGGGTAGTGAACGGCAGATGGATATGTGGTTCATGAAATGATTTTTTTTCCGTTAAATTACTTGATTGATTGACTGATTATTTGTTTATTTTACCGGCAAACCAACCACTATGGGTCATTAATCCCGAAACGGTTGGTTGTTTTTGTTCAGCGTCATGACAACCTCCGCTGAAATCCAAATATTTTGGACGCAACTTTATGGCTTCATCTACAGATGTTTTATACGCTAATTCTATACTTTCAGGTTTGTATGTTTTTTTTAAATTTTTTTTAGATATGTTGTTTGTAGATATATTGTGCTTTCTTCTAGAACTCCTTTAAGTCCCCTATTTCTTTCAGGTAGCTTATTATTTGTGAAACAGATACATTTTTGTAAAGAATGGTAAGGTTTTGTACATCTTAGTATTTATTTCGCTTTATGATGTGCTTGATAGTGAGCAATTGATCACAGCAGATGCACCGCAGTGCAGTTTCTTCTTTGAGTAAGTATGGATATGTGTATGTTCAATTCGGACTTTGCTTAGCACTGTGTCTTCTATCAGATAATGGTTCTTTATTTTCCAGTATGACTGTCGACGGATGTTCGTGCATTTTGTTGTTTGGAAACATCACAAATTGTTTGCCATTTTCTTTTAATGTATTGCGTGATTTTATTTTGTAATGTGTATATGGGAGTTAATGTTGGTTATTGTCATTTTGGTTGCCTTATTTGCCAGTGAACCAGCTTTTTGATTTCCCTTAATACATGACCAGCAAATCAGACCAAGTTTATTATTTTGTGTTTTTTTTTTATTAATAAAAATAATGATATGCTTCTATTATCTCATGTATATAAGGGCGATTTGGATTTTTCTCCTTAATTGCTTTTAAGCTGGATAGGGAGTCTGAGAATATTATGGATTTTCTGTCTTCTGAGTTTTTGATCATTTCAAGCGCCATTTGCATGGTTTGTAGCTCAGCTGTATAAATGAATGCATTTTTTCGTAGTTTATTCATTTGTGGCATTGTTCGTTGGGGACTACAGCACTTGTTCTGTTCAAACTGATAGATCTGTATAGAATGCTTTGTAGCCGACGAATTTGTCTCTCAGTTCTACATATTTGTTTTGATTCATATAGTTGTTGGTTGGGTGTTTTGTTGTTGTGTCTGTGTTAGGTCTCTGTGTGGTTCAGAGATTACTCATGGAGCTATTTTATTTATTGAGAATAATGTTTATATTATCAGGGTTAAATCGTGAAGCACCCACTACTCGTAGCAATTGACGGATACAAGTGTTTTCAAATGCAGTGCAACAATCATATGAGAAATATATATATATGTGATATCTCTGAAATTTAGCATGTCAGCACACCAATCTATGGCACCATCTCCATAAACAGTATATAACTGTTTTACTATTTGTACAGCGTTCGTCTCTTTCTGGAAATAAAATATCAAATGAGGGAAATGTGTTTCATTTTCACTTTTAACATAAAATCATTTAAAATTTACAGTCAACACACGAATCGTATGGAAATGGAAAAACGCGCTGAGATGTTTCTTTTCTTAATATATACATATGAGGTGAACTTCATATATATATATATATATATATATATATATATATATATATATATATATATAGAGAGAGAGAGAGAGAGAGAGAGGCAGACAGACAGGCAGACAGACTGAGAGGTATTTGGGCCTGTGCGTTTGTGTAAATACACCATGGGTGTAAATTAATTGAAACAAAACGAATAATTCCGTTATTATTTACTTTTCTTTTCTATATTTCCAATGATACATGACTAACACCTGTTAGTACTAGGTATCTCTATTCCACGAAGTCGTACCTTGCAGATTCTCGATTGGATTTAAATCAGGAGACTTTTCGGGCTAGTCTATAGTACTTTGATTTACTCACTGGTACGGCTTTGAAGTAACGTCCATCGCAGACAATGACCGTAGGACAACTAATCAACAATCGAGACAATAGTGTCTGGGCGTGATAAAAATCTGATGCAATCACGGATGACGCAATATCCTTCAAGGCCAAACAGATTTCATCATACACCCCGAAAATAGATTCATATTGCTGCACACCACTGCAAATGCCCTAATCTGAGAATCAATAGAAATCGATTACACCCTGTCACTCCAATGGGTCTAAAACTGACCGTATAGTGAAAGAAATTAAAGCGCTTGTTTCAATTCATTTACACAAGTGTGTATGTATGTCTGAAAAATATAAAATGTTTTTGTGGAGATTGTATTTGCTATAATCGTAGACGAATAGATCAAGGAGGTTCTTAAATGTTACACGTATTGAAGTTTACACAGTTTTAAGGAAAATCTATGATCAGTTAACTGTCGATGGGAAGAGATCAAATAATATTTTTTCTTTAGTGAGAATTCATCTACCTCGGTTTTCCCGTTCTTTGTAAACTTAATTGTTTTTTTTTCCTAAGTATCATTAATGTTAACTTTACTATAGCCGTATTTGTAACTATACCACCTGATCCACATTCTGAGAATTATTTTTGATCACTGATTGGAATGTCTTGTTCATGTTCTTTAGGTACATACAATATTCAGTTGCAATGAGTTACTGGATACGATAAAATAATGTATCTATAGTTGGCACCAATGCGTCCCACTTGAGAATTACTTCAAGATATTAAAGTCAATGATAACAACGAAATGTCGTAGCATTTCGTACTACAGATGAGCACATACGGTGAAGATCTATATGCTTATTCAATTTAAAAAATAATAATATTGAATAGATGGATAAATCATTAACATATGATCTGATTTGAGTGTTACCAGCCTGGAAAATAGAGTCGGTAAGCCAAATTCAACCTTATATTGAATCCGTTGTGTTCATTTTCGAATTAATGTCCTTGTGTAAGACATGAATCGACCCCTATGTGTCTAAGAGTAGAGTAAACTGGGATCCCAAGTTTGGTTGGAAGCTGGTATAGAATAAAGTATGGAATAAAGACGAGCCTGAATCCAAACCATGGAAAAGCAACGAGGAATCATTGCTCTCTTTCCTAAGAAGGCAATGATAATTAACAAAGGAGTCTGAGGAGAGTCATGAACGCCTACAACTTAAAGGGATATAGTATTTATTTGGGTGTTTTTAGCTTTTTTATATAAAAAAAATGACTTCTTGGGTAATACCTAGAGTGGAAAAGTAGATTTATTATTTGACGAATAATGTGATACGTCGTTCCGTTTGAGAAGGAAACTCTAGTGATCGTCTATAATTTTCGATATTTACACTAATGTTCTTTAAATTGCGAAGGACAATTTTAATAAACATATTTCATGAGACATGTTCTATTCTCTGTGTTACTTTTGTTGTATTGCTCCTTCGTACGGAGAGTGGGGGAGTCTTGGGGTGACGGTCTTGATTCACTCATAACGTTGCATCTTCTCTCGTTTTTCTTTCTCTCGGTCGGGTGTCTAAATGTTTTTAGAGTCCGGAGATGAAAGAGACATCAACAAATGGAATTTGAAAATGACGTGCAAAAACTTAATTCCCTGAAAATACTTTCTATCTCTCTAACATCCCCATGTTCGGCTCAGCCAATCAAAACCGACGTCCCTATTTTGTCTATCATCCGACCTTAAGGTCAGTCTCAAAAGTTATGAGTCAAATACACTGCCGCCCCAAAATAATAGTCTGAATCTATTATTATTTGAAACTTTGTAATTAATCAAGTTTAGTAAAGAATAAGCGTTCGATGGGTTAAAATCTTGTGAGAATTTCAAGATTGTTCTACAAATTTTGAAGAAATATAATGTCTATATTTTTGGTTGTTAGCAGATGCGTTGCGTGTAAATTAACGAATGAGTTTATTATTGTTGAATAAGTATTCATTCATCTTGTAGCAGAAAGACAAAGCTTTCTTTTCTCAGATGCTAGAATTAACTTTGATGACATTGTTTCAAAACTTTGTAGAATCTCATTAAGACACTTTTGAGCCATAATGAACTAAAAATCTCTTTACATTTAATAAGAATGCCTCTTATGGATGGTGATTTCTTTCTTAATAATTAGTCTCTGTATTTGTCTCATCATTTATCGTTTCTTTCTTTGATTCAGTGCCTCATTACATGTTTGATTGAAGATGAGAATATACTTCCATTAGGCTTCATATCAATATTACCGCAGAAAGAATGGACGTTGGTGCAAATCATTTATCCGTTGTTGCTGCTTCATGACAGATTAGATTTGTTTAATTGATATACATTGGATATAATAGCTTTCACAAAACAAAGCGATTTTTTTAGAGAATTGCTAAATATAAACCTTTTTTTTGTGCCATTTAAAGACAATAAGACTAAATCTTTGGCTGTTCAGTATCTTGTAACAGTTGCGATTAAGCACCGGCAGTAACTTATGGTTCCCGTTAAATATCAACGGACAGCAAGTCTCTCAATATTTTAACAGTCTTTTTAAATTCCTTGCTGATTTTGAATCATATATTTGCTCAATTTTCCCTAGTTTTTGCTCTCTTCTAATAATTTTGCAAAACTTTTCGGTCCATTATAAGCATTCTGATATTGTTGCTTTTCTTCATCTTCTAAGTGCTTAGTTTTTATCTGGTGGTAGATATCTTTGCGCTTTTCTCGTGCTTGTTTTCAGCATATGCTTTATCTGACAGATCTTCTTTTCTTTGTTTCTGATGACGATATCTCCTCTCTTGAGCTGTGCTGGTTGATCTGTTGGAATTTTTAGTTTTATAGAATGTTCACTTGTTTTCCATTGTTCTTATTCTTGGGCCCGATCCGATTTAAATCATTTGCAATTTTGGGTAGAGTAGGAATTTCATTTTTTGCAAATTTCCAGCCTCCACCCCACTGTGCACAATGTTTGTATTACGGAGTTCAAATCAGCTATGGGAAGAGATGGACTTGAAGATTTCAGAATTGTCATTAGAGCTGACAGAACGCCTTCTGTTGAGAATTAGAGGAGGTTCAATACACCATGTAACAATGAGGTAGCTATCTTAATGATTGACCAAGAATGTGACAAAAGGGACATCGCTCAGTATTTGTATACCTCAGATAATTTACTACATTTATTTTCCATCCCTTGTTTCACAGTAAACCTCATTTATTTTGATTTTTTTGCCGATTCGAATTGTGATATGTTTATCTTAACTGCTTTTATTTCGAATTCAGTTTTTAAGTCGGTTGAAATTTAAGCGTGAAATCCTAATTGTGTTTTTAAGAGTTTTAAGGCTTCCATATGGTTTTAAGACATTTTTTGCAAAGTAGATATGTTAGCAAAATTAAATTGCGGCGAACCGGCTTTACTTTTCAAGTAGAAAAATATTTCCAAAACTAGGGTGGACTTATATGGTGGGTATAAAATTCAAACCATTGACATCGAGTTGTAAACAAGTGGGATAACGCTTCTAACAATTGCTGTGCACCACTTACCACGCTACCACAAATATATCCCAATAAAACCTGTGTTTGCTGAGCATTTTAGGCATAACACAGAAATTAATATAAAGTAATAAAATAGTAACATAAATTCACTATTCTAATAACTCTACAGAACACATCGCGTCAAACAACTGATGTAAACGGTAGATAAGTGGTAATGTGTCTTACAGTAACATACGATATTTAACACTACTATCAAAGAACTACCTGGTATGATATGTAATCTATTAATATTTTATAGGATTAGATGTTGACTTTAATCTGTTTATAAGAAAACCTGATGAATTTTAAATTTTCGCTATGTTATATAGATGCAAAATACGGTACCTTACTCTATAGGTTGTAGGTTGTCTTCTATACAACGTATTTAAAAAGATGTTATGGTTAGGGTCTCAATATACAGGTAAGTAGTGGGCCTTATTTAGTTTTGGCAAAGATTACTGTATACTAAAGCCTACATTTTGGGCCTTGTTAGCCTACTGTGTGTTTGAGGGTCGACCAATTCGGTATATATAGGTCTACCTCAGAATATTGAGGTAAATTCTTGGTCGACTTGTATACCGTAATTTACCGTATATGCGTTTTAGAAGATTTCAAAGAAATATATGTCATATATGTTATATAGCTGTCATATATAGATGACATGTATGTTATACAGAATACAAAAATTACTCAGTCTAAAAGAAAATAAAATTTATACAAGAATAAAGGCGTCGATCAAATAAGAGACTACTTTTATTAATGTGGCTGCAGATCCATGACTTCTTTTATTAATGTGGGTGCAGATCCATGGACTCTAGAGACCATGGATCTGCACCCCCCTCAATTTATGACTCAGATGGCGGCGAAGCAACTGCTACTGCTGTACTGGCCAACACTGTTGTGACAGTCTAGATTGCAAGCAACACGTGTGAAGACGCTCCCCAACCCTTGATGTCGCCTTGTTTTCTGTCCGTCGTGCACGCTTCACCCCGGTTGCAAGCTTCTGTTTCTCCTCTTCTCGTTCCATCCCTCGGTGTAAATCGCGTCTCCAACTTGAGAGATCGTTGGCGACATCTTCCAACCACTCTATGTTCATGTCCAGCGCCCTCATGTCACTTTTACAGACGTCCTTGAAGCGAAGATGATGTCGTTCTCTTTTCAGTGGCCAGTTCCCTATACAGAAAGACCTTCGGAATCCTCCAATCAATAGTTGTTTTATTGCTTACGCTGTTTTTAAAACGAGATTAATTATAGATTTTTTGTTTTGATATTCACCTTTGATGGATGGATATTAATCATACGTCAAAAAATTAATATATTTAATAAAGATGATATCGAATTTCTTAGTGAGTGATTTATCGACCAGACATCACTTTCACTTCTTTTAGAAAATCTTAGTAAAAATATTTTTTACATGAGAAATTTAATGCGACAGTTTTTAAGTGACTATATTAATTAAAAGCAGAATATTTTTTGGAGAATTTCAGTCACCGGTTTTGTTTGTATTTCTTTTGTTTGTTTTTGTTTTGAAAAATCGGATCTCGTTTTAACGAAAATCTGATCTGAACTAAAAAGTAAAAAAGGCAATAAAACTAAGACATTATTTAATTCGAGAAACTTGATTGCTTTTACGAATAATATAAATTAAGGATATTATTAGAAAAAAATCGATGTAAAATTAATTTTTATAAGATTTTACATTTTTAAAAATTTAATTAGAATAATTTGTAATATTTTAAAATCTTTTAAAATTCACTTTCAATGTTGTAACTCTTAGGAAAAATTATTATTAAGTAAAATTATATTTACTAATGATATATTGTAAAGCTTATTACAATCAGATATCCCCGAATATTTTTAAAAGAATTATGAATTGTTTGTGCATGTGTACAAACGTGCCGAATTTTATAGATATGGTAGCTCATACACGAAACTGTCAGAAAATAAGAGCTACGCATAAAATACTCTAGAATTCAATAAAACATTACGGAGAATATTTTCTTAAAACCAGGCCTGATTATTCCATGCTAAGAAATAAAGTAAATGCAGATCAATTTAAAACTGTGGTGTAATATAAAATAGCATACATATAATTATGTTAGAAGAAATAACATGCTTTATAAATTTTACTTTAAAATAAATTATTTACGAGTACTTATAAAAGAGAATATCGATGTATTTAATTCGCATGTTATGTTAAGATCAATCAAAAACTTTTTTTTTTTAGCTTATTTTTCTTTCCGAAATATGTTTTTTTCACAATGAATTCGGTAAAATCATTCAGAAATCATAAAAACATCCTAATTTATTTTAAGCGATAGCTTTATTTCGGAGAAAAACGAAATGACAAAAAGCCACGGGTTCACTTTTTTTTTAATGAACGGGCTTTAAATTTCGGGGACTTTATATCAGCGTCTTTTTATTTACATCGAAAGCTTTTAAGAAATAAGGTAAAAAAAAAGATATTGATTTCATATAGTGTTACGAGGATGCATTTCTATAAAAAGGGATTCCTTTGAGTTCTACTTGTTATTACAAAAAAGTTTTCATTCATGAAGTAGTTGTAAAATAGAGAAATTAGAAATAGAATGTTTGGAAGATTCTAGATCATTCTAGTATATTCGAGAAAAATCTAGATGATTCGAGAAACATCTAGAAATATGCAAATTAGGTGTTAGCCCCTATAAAAATGGGATTTTGGAAAAGGGTTGTCAGTTGATTAATGAGAATTTCTGCTGTTATCAACTCCGGTTTTGATTCAAGGACTATTAAATCCAGCCGAAAGAATCTCTATAAAAAAGTTGCCGACCAACCAAAACCCAAAAGAGAATTTCATGGAACAAAGTTGGTAAATAGAATTTTGACTAATTTTCATTGATCAAACAAAAAATTAATGTTTATTTACACACCTTTGTGGATTTCCAAATATAGCACTTAGATTACTTCACTAGCCCTAGGGCCTAAAGTGATATTTGATTCCCTTTCCTTCTTCCTCGTAACACTCCGCCAGTAACTCTTTGTTTTCTGTTTTGTAGGCCACAATTGTTTATCCTGTATATATTTTATGTTCTGTTTTAGTAAATTAAATATTTGTTTGTGTTTTAGCTCTGTGTTGTGGTAAATCATTTTTTTTTCTTTGTTACAATTATCAACACGTAACAATAGTACTTACTTAACAGGCTAAAAATGAGACTAGAAAATTCACGACTCATAGAGTTGTTCTAACTACAGATGCCACTGTTGTTGTTCTGACAGAAGAAGCTTTTAATGTTTTGGAAATATTTGATAATATAGACAGCCTTAAGGCTGTTCTTCTGGACAACATAAATGCAAAGACTGGATGTGAGACAGGCCTTGTAATTGCTCTAAAGAGGAAACTCCATCGAAAATTACAGACAATTTGCTGTTCATTACATCAGAATTAGCGACCATTCAGTGCTGTTTTTAAATATGCTGATGGCAGAACATATTTAAAAACAGGTGTGAAGATGGTCACAATGTGCTGAGCGTGTTTTGAAAATAAAACATTCCTTTACTTCTAGATATATGCATCAAACAATCCATATATTCTGTTAAAAGTAAAATAAAATTCATCCTTGATATTGGTTAAAAGTATAGACGAAAACGCTTTGATCGATAAAACATTCTGACAATTTTTATATAATTTATGTTCTGAAAAGAAAACAATTATAAGAACACATTAAAAATTATATAAATACTTAACCACATCACGTTGTCAGCCGTTTTTAACGAAACTTGCATATATATATATATATATATATATATATATATATATATGAAAGAAAAATACAGAAAAACAAAATTCTGAATATGCATTATTAATGTTAAAATAAAAAGTCGACGTCGGACATTTTTGTGTTAAATTTAAGTTATCTTGTTAATTTTGTTTAAACATAAAAATGTTATGAAGATATAACAATTTAGACCGAAACGTCTGACGTCGACTTTATTTTTAACATTAATAATGCATATTCAGAATTTTGTTTTTCTGTATTTTCTTTCATACTGTCGGATTTATATCCATATATTTATATATATATATATATATATATATATATATATATATATTGAATGAATGATGTACATATATATATATATATATATATATATATATATATATATATATATATATATATTGAATTGGATTGGCGATTGGAAACACCGACTATACAACCATCGCCAATCCTTCAAAAATAAATATAAAAAAACCAAACAGCACTATCAAATCATTATTGGTTTTTGTTGAGAGTGGCCTAACACCACAAATAAAGTGGAGAATAATATCAAGAGCCAGAACTCCCAAAAACTTCAGACAGATGCAACTTATGTTTGAAGGAGAAAATCTTCATAATCAAACATAAAGATCCAGACATACTACTAAATAAACACAATGAACTAGTTTTTAAATGCCGGCACAAAAACAACCTAAACCTAAGCAAGTACACTAAGAAATAATCATATAGGAACAGCAATTTTGAATGTTTTATATTCCCTTTGTTTTTAGAAATATTACTATGCACACGTGAACACTAACACTGTATGTATACAATTATGATAATGTATTTGCACACTGAGACACCTGTTGATATATACATGTATATGTTTTTTATACGGAAAAAGAAGCATACCAGGTTTTTTTTTTGTGTGTGTGTGGAGATGTACAATTAGTTAGGTACTTATATGCTTTGCCATAAATATGAAAGATCGGGTAATATTATAGGTGTAAAGACATAGATAATGTAATTAAATACTGAGATAGTCAGTATAAGTGGATGCACAGGTGGACATGAGAATAGGGACAAATACGTGGGTAGATATATGTAAGTGCAAATTAACGCATATGTGGGTATGTAGATATTCTGCAGATTGCGTATGCATATGTGTGTGTGTATGTATATGTATGTATGTACGTATGCATATATGGGTGTGTGTATGTATGTGTATATGTGTATATGTGTATACGTATGGATGTGTAGATATATATGTGTGCGTATGAGTATATATGGATATGCAGATGTCTTGTGTGTATATGTATATATGTAAGTATAAGTATACATAGAGATAGGTATGGAGACATGTAGATGTGCGTTTTCTCTGCAGGTGTATATGTGTAAAGATGGAAATATGCATATATCGTTTCGTGTGAATGTGTGTGTAGGTGTATATAGGAACTCATAGGCATATAAGACGATATAGGTATGTGGTTACAAATAGGGGTTTAAGGCATGTGTAGATAAGAAAATGTAAAAGAAGGGCCTAATTTTCTGCTAGTGACATCTCTTCCAAATTTCTCCTCTAATATTCTCCAATTGGAAGTGAATTCTAAATAGCACGAAGGGAAAGTTTTAGATTAGTATTTTAATTGAGATTGAAAGATACTACCCCAATGTGGAAAATAAAATTATTTAAATGAGAATAACTGTTGATAATTGGATACATAAAAACAACCACGAGTTTACTTAATGAACAAAAATCAAAAACAATCAAGAGTTTACTTAATGAACAAAAATCAAACGAATAAATGTCAACCTAACAAGCTATAAGATAAAAGTTTTAGTGGAAAAAGTACTAAATATAAATGGGATTACTCTTTCAATGTTGTGTCTATGGATTTTTCCAATCGACTGCTTCATAGAAAATACCCAAAACTCCACCGAATTTCAAATTAATTTCTTCGTAGATTGTTTTTAAAATTTAGATATTTATCAAACCTTAACCTCCCAAATATGCACGTTAAAGTAACGCGAACTGACAGCGTCTAAGAATTTGAATGAAACCTGTCGTGTAATTTATTGGGGTTGTTGTAAACGTCTTCCTTAATGTAGTCCTTATCGCTCACCCCTTAACCACCTTTATCTAGAGACGAGACGCGTTAGATTTGAACAACATCCAGCCGACACACTGGGGTTAAAATAGGAAACTAAAATGATACATATGACACACTCATATCCTCTCTCCCACCTCACTTCGTTAACTTTGCGTACACTTGATGAGGTCCGTAAAAGCGTGTGAATTTCTTTTCATTTTTCATTTCAGCTTTTGGAAGTAAAGTCTGATGATCCAGAACCCTGTTAAAGGGGTTATGGTGAAATAGCTTATTACATGGAATCTTAACGTGGTCCGTCTTTTATTCAAACATATCTGCTCTGAATTTTACATTGAGCTCTCTGGATATCATCCTCCTCAGGTCTACCCATACGGATTACCTAAATTTGCATAAACTATATATATATATATATATATATTGAATACCAAGTGTACATATATATATATATATATATATATGAATACCAAGTTCAAAGTGTACGGAGTAGTAGCCCTATCATACCAGCTCTATGCGTGAAAGACGAGGACAGTCTACAGACGGCATACTAAACATCTCCATGCCTTCCATATTAGATGTCGCGGGACCTTGCTCTGTGTCAAGTGGCAGGACAGAGTCCCAGACACTGAAGTGCTGGGATGGAGAGAATCTGTGCCATGCTACTACTCAGCTTCGGTAGCTTGGACACGTCCGCCGCATGGACAACTGTCGCCTCCCAAAGAGATTACTCTATGGCGAGCTATCTACAGGCAACCGTTCCCTCGGAAAACCAAAGAAATGTTAGAAAGACACGCTGAAGGAGTCTTTCAAGAATTGTGGCAATCTCTATTCCACGTAGGTAGAGTCTGCTGAGGACCGTGCTTTCTGGAAAAGAGAAAAAAAACCAGGGACAAAGAACAGAGACGTTAGAAAAGGATAGATGTATAGGGCTCCTCTTCCCAGGCTGATTCAGTCCCCAGCATCTCATGTCACAATTGAAACAGAATTTTCAGAGCGAAGATCAGATTCATTAGTCATCTCCCCACTCAACCAGTGATTCGAAATCAAGGTCATTTCTACATGCGGAGGACGAAACTGGTGATATGTTATGAGTCACATTTGTATGTCGGGAATATCGACCTTAATAGATTTTATATAAAACCCAGTCGAACGATGCAACATTGGGAAATTAATAATAAAATATCTTTCTGCTGCCTTGTGATTCCTTTTCTGATGCGAAACCTCATAAAGGTTTTGCGGATGAAGAGGAAATGCCATTTTCAAATCGCCATAATTCTTTATCCCCTACACAATTCCTTCTCGGATTTCTGCCACTTATTTTAATTTAGGCAATTGACGCAGGAAGTAACAAAAACAAAAAATAAGCAATTCATATACGGCGAAATAATTGTCGATTTTTCAACCTAAGTTCGATCCTCATTCATTGGATAAACTCTTATTTTATATATATATATATATATATATATATATATATATATATATATATATATATATATATATATATATATATATATATCATTTTTTTTGATTCAGTTTACATAGACGCAAATAAATTAGGATTGAATAATAAAAAAAAAAATCAGGAGAGTTTTGTGTTTTAGAAATCAAGAAATTAAATAAAATTAAGCCCACAAATCACAATAATAGCCAGAAGGGTATACTTATTGGATATCTATTTTATTATATATGTTGGAAATTATCTTTTTTTATATTTTAATGTGGCTTACGGCCATATCACATTGAAAAACCGATTCTCGTAAGATCACCGAACTTAAACGAAAATCGAGTGACATTTTAGAAATACCAGGTTCTATAAGTATGGGTGCGCGGGTGGTGTAATATTTAATGGCTTGGAATTCAGAGAGCCGATTTCCATTTCGAGTTGGGTTCGTTGTACTCACTTACGCTCAAATATTATTGGGAAAGGCATGAATCCACCTTTTCTTCGCCAACAATGGATTTATCTCCAAAATGAACATCTAAAAATATTTTCAGGCTTTAAATAACCCGCAAAATATGGATAATCAAATCAATCACTTAATCAATCAATATATTAGCGTACAAATATATAGGAAAGTCTATCGAAAGGGTGAAATTAATTGAACAAGACGCGTGAAATGAATGTACTGCGTAGCATTACTGATGGCATCTTTATTCGGCAACAGAAAAGAAGCGATAATAGGAAAAAAGCGTCGGGATATTTTTTATTCATCGTCATATTTCGGGTAGCATCTTGTATGCAGGGGAAAAATACATATGAAAAGTGAGATATGCAAACGCATCTCTGCATATTCACATGCATATCTAAATTACTTCAGGCATATTGATTTCATGCGGATTATTTATATATGCAAATATATGCGTATGTATATATGTAAAGTATAAATATGCCTGAATGAGCGAAATACAAGAGCATATTTTCATAAATATTTTG
>CAHIKZ030004885.1:0-18863 GCA_903632075.3 Acanthosepion pharaonis
CATTTTGGGGAGTCATTTTTTGCTTATCCGAGCAGTATGGTTGTAGAAATCGAATAAAACCATTCCCCGGGGGGCTAGCGGCAAAAGGAAACCTTAAATCGACGTTTGAAGGGCCCAATTTGGGTTTCCCGGGTTGGGGTTAAGAGGGGATCGAAAAAAAAAAGGCCGGAAATTTGTTTGTCATTTTAGGTGTCATTTTTTTGCTTATCCGAGCAGTATGAGTTTTAAAAAATCGAAAAAAAACCCTTTCCCCGGGGGCCCCGGGGAAAAAGAAATGTTAAAAACGACGTTTGAAGGTTTAATTTAGGGGGTTCCCGGGTTTGCGTTAAGAGGGGATCGAAAAAAAAAGGGGATTTAGATTTGCCCTTTTTTTGGTAGTCCTTTTTTAACTTATCCGAGCAGAAGGGTTGGAAATCGAAAAAAACCATTCCCCGGGGGGCGGCAGGAAAATGCCTTAAATCGACGTTTTGGGAAAGGGTTAATTTGGGTTTTTGGGTTTGGGGTTAAGAGGGGATCGAAAAAAAAAAAGGGGGTTGGGTTTGTCATTTTAGGTATCATTTTTTTGCTTATCCGAGCAGTATAAAGGGTTAAGAAACGATTAAAAAAACCCTTCCCGGCGGGCTAGCGGCAAAGAAATGCCTTAAATCGACGTTTGAAGGTTCAACTTTTTGGGGTTTTCCCGGGTTTGCGTTAAAATTATCGAAAAAAGGCGTTTAGTTTGTCATTTTTGGTAGTCATTTTTTTAAACATCCGAGAGTAACCCGGTTGAAGGGAAAAAAAACCATTCCGGCGGGCTAGCGGGCAAAGAAATGCTTAAATCGACGTTTGAAGGTTCAACTTTGGGTTTCCCGTTTACGTTAAGAGGGTATCGAAAAAAAAGGCGATTTAGATTTGTCATTTTAGGTAGTCATTTTTTTGCTTATCCGAGGGAGTATGAGTTGTAGAATCGAATAAAACCATTCCCGGCGGGGTGGGGGCAAAGAAATGCCTTAAATCGACGTTTTAAGGTTTAATTTGGGTTTTCCGGGTTGGGGTTAAAAGGGGAAACGAAAAAAAGGCGATTTAGATTTGTCATTTTGGTGAACATTTTTTTGCTTTCCCACGAAAATATGGTTGTAGAATCGATAAAAACCCTTCAACGGGCCCGGGGGCAAGAAATCCCTTTTCGACGTTTGAAAATTAATTTTTGGGGTTTCCCGGGTTTGCGTTAAGGGGTATCGAAAAAAAAAACGATTTAGGTTTTTCATTTTTGGTAGTTTTTTTATCCGAGCAGTATGGGTTGTAGAATCGAATAAAGCCATTCCGGCGGGGCTAGCGGCAAAAAGGGCCCTTTAAAACGACGGGGAAGGCCCAATTTGGGTTTCCCGGGTTTGCGTTAAAAAATTTTCAAAAAAAGGGGATTTAATTTGTCTTTAGGTAGTCTTTTTTAAACTTTCCCCAGCGGATGGTTGTAGAATCGAATAAAACCAAAATTTCCCCGGGGGGCTGGGGGCCCGAAATCCTTAAATCGACGTTTGAAAGGGTTTAACTTTTTGGGGTTTCCCGGGTTTGCGTTAAAAGGGGATCGAAAAAAAAAGGGGATTTAGATTTGTCATTTTTTTGGGGATCATTTTTAAACTTTTCCGAGCAGTATGGGTTGTAGAATCCAATAAAACCATTCCCCGGGGAGCAGGGGAAGAGAAATGCCCAAATCGACGTTTGAAGGGGAATTTGGGTTTCCGGGTTTGCGTTAAAGGGTATCGAAAAAAAAAGGGGATTTAGATTTGTCATTTTAGGTAGTCATTTTTTGGGTTTATCCGAGCAGTATGAGTTGTAAAAATCGAATAAAACCATTCCCGGGGGGCTGGGGGCAAGAAATCCTTAAATCGACGTTTGAAAGTTAATTTGGGTTTCCCGTTAGCGTTAAATTTTCGAAAAAAAAAAGGGGTTTAGATTTGTCATTTAGGTAGTCATTTTTAACCCTTTTCCGAGCAGTTTTGGGTTGTAGAATCGAATAAAATTCCCAGCGGGCTGGGGGCAAAGAAATGCCCTTTAAAACGACTTTGGAAAGGGTTTAACTTTGGGTTTCCCCCTTTGCGTTAAGGGGTATCCAAAAAAAAAAAAGGGGATTTGGGTTTTTCATTTTAGGTAGTCATTTTTGGCATCCCAGCAGTATAAAATTGAAAAATCCGAAAAAAACCAAAATTTTTGGGGGGCTGGGGGCCCCGAGAAATCCCTTAAAAACGACGTTTGAAGGTTCAACTTTGGGTTTCCGGTTGGGGTTAGAGGGTATCGAAAAAAAAAGGGGATTTAGATTTGTCATTTTAGGTAGTCATTTTTGGGTTATCCGAGCAGTATGAATTTAGAAAACGAATAAAAAACCCTTTTCCCCGGGGGGCTAGCGGCAAAAAAAAATTTGGGCCCACCTTAAAATCGAAAAAAAAGGGTTTTGAAAAATTTTTCCAAATTTAAGTTTGGAGGTTTCCGGGGGTTAAGGGCAAAATTTTTTTTCCTTTTTTTTGGGTTTTTTAAAAAAAACCCAAAAAAAACGGGAAAAAATTAAATTTTTTTTTTTAATTTTTCCCTTTTTAAAAAATTGAAAAAAAAACCCCGGGGGGAAAAAAATTTTTTTAAAAAATTTTTTTAACCAAAGGGGGGAAAAAAAAGGGAAAGGGAAAAAAAAAATTTTTTTTTTTTTTCCAAAAAATTTTTTTTTAAAAAAAGGGAAAAAAGGGGGGGGGTTTTTTTTTTTTTGGGGGGAATTAAATTTAAAAAAAGGGGGGAAAAAAAAAAATTTTTTTTTCAATTTTTTTTTTTGGGGGGGGGTTTAAAAAAAAAAAATTTTTTTTGGGGGGAAAAAAAATAATTTTTTTAAAAAAATTTTTTTTTTTTAAAAAAAAAAAACCTTTAAAAGGGTTTTTTTTTTTTTTGGGGAAAAAAAAAAGGGGAAATTTTTAAAAATTTTTTTGGGAAAAAAAAAATTTTAAAAAAACCCCGGGGGGGGAAAGAAAAATTTTTGAAAAAAAATTTTTTTCATTTTGGGGAAATTTTTAAAAAAGGGGGTTTTTTTTTTGGGGTTTTTTTGGGGGGGGGGAAAAAAAAAAAAACCAGGGGAACCAAAAAAAAAGGGGGGGGAAGGAAAAAATTTTTTTTTTTAAAAAAAAAAAGGGGTTTGAAATTTTTAAAATTTTTTTCCCCCCCCCGGGGGAAAAAAAAATTTTTAACCCCGGGGGGCCCAAAAAACCTTAAAAGGGGGGGGAAAAAATTTTTTTTTTTTTAAAAATTTTTTAAAAAAAAATTAAAATTTTGGGGAGGTTTTTTTTTTTGGGGGGGGGGGGAAAAAACCCCCCCCTAGGGAAAAAAAGGGTTTTTTTTGGGTTTTTTGGAAAAAAATTTGCCAAAATTAAATTTTTTTTAAAAAAAAAAAAAAAAAACCCCCCGGGGGGCCCAAAATTTCCAAAAGGGGGTTTAAAAAGGGGGTTTTTTTTTTTAAAAAAAAAATTTGCCAAAAGGGGGTTTTTTGGAAACCATTCCCGGGGGGGAAAAAAAAAAACCCTTTCCCCAAAAAAATTTTTTTATTTTTAAAAAATTTTTTTAAAGGGGGTTTTAAAAAAAGGGAAATTTTTTTTTTTAATTAATTTTTTTTTTGGGGGGAAAAAAAGGGGGGGCCCCCCGGGGGGGCCCCCTTTTTTAAAAACCTTTTTTTAAAATTTGGGGGTTTTTTTAAAAAAAGGGATTTAAAAAAAATTTTGTTTTTTTTTAAAAAAATTTTTAAAAAAAAACCCCCCCCCGGGGGGGGGAAAAAAAACCTTTAAAAATTTAATTTTTTGGGGGGTTGAGGGAAAAAAAAAAAAAGGGATTTTGGGGGGATTTTTTTTTTTTTAAAAGGGGGGGGGGGAAAAAAAAAATTAAAAATTTTGGGGAAAAAAAAAACCACCCAAAAAGGGTTTAATTTTTTTTGGGGTTTCCCTTAAAAAGGGGGGGGGAAAAAAAAAATTTTTTTTTTTGGGTTTTTTTTTTTTGGGCCCCCCAAATTTAAAAATTTAAAAAAACCCCCGGGGGGGGAAAAAAAAAAAAAATTTTTTTTTTTTTTTTTTTTTGGGAAAGGGAAAAAAAAAGGGGTTTTTTTTTTTTTAAAAAATGGGTTTTTTAAAAAAAAAAAAGGGGGGGGGGGAAAGGTTAAAAAAAAATTTTTTTTTGGCCCTTTGGGGGCGGTTAAAAGGGAAAAAAAAAAAAAGGGTTTAAATTTTTTTTAGGATTTTTTTTTTAAACCTTGGGTTAAAATTTTAAAAAAAAAAAAAACCCCGGGGGGCCAAAAAAACCCAAAAAACGTTTGAAGGAATTTGGGGGGGGGGAAAAAAAAAAAAAAAGGGTTTAATTTTTTTTGGGTTATTTTTTTTTCCCTTGGGGGAAAAAAAAAAAGGGGGCTGGCAGCAAAAAAATTTTTAAAGGGGGGGTTTTTTTTTTTGGGTTAAAAAAAGGGAAAAAAAATTTTTTTTTGGGGTTTTTTTAATTTTTTAAATTTGAAGGGAAAAATTTGGGAAAAAAGGGTCCTTAAAACCTTTGGGGGGTTTCCCTTTTTTTTTAAAATTTAAAAAAAACGAAAAAAAGGATTTAGGTTTTTTTGGGTTTTTTTTTTTTTTTAAAAAAAAAATTTTCCCCCCCCCCAAAAAAAAATTTTTTTTTTGGGGGAAAAAAAGGGGGGGGAAAAAAAAAAAAAATTTTTTTTTTTTTATTTTTGGGTTTTTTTTTTGGAAAAAAAAAAACCCCGGAAAAACCCCGAAAGGGTTTAAAAAAAAAATTTAAATTTGGGAAAATTTTTTTTTTAAAAAAAAAAAAAAAAATTTTTTTTTTTTTAAAATTTTTTTATGGGGAAAAAAAGTTTAAAAAAAAACCCCCCCCCCAAGGGGGCCAAAAAAAAAAATTTTTTTTTTTTTTTTTTTTTAGGTTTTTTTTTAAAAAAAAAAAAAAAAAATTTTTTTTTTTTTTTTTTTTTAAATTTAAAAAAAATTTTTTCCCCCCAAAACCCCCCCCAAAAAAAAATTTTAATTAAAAAGGGTTTTAAACCGGGGTTTAAAAAAAGGGGGTTTTTTTTAAAAAAAACTTTTAATTTTTCCTTTTAAAGAATTTTTTGGTTTTTTGGGGGGGGGGAAAAAATTTAAAAAAAAAAAGGGGGGAAACCTTTTTTTGGGGAAAGGGGGGAAAAAAAAAAATTGGGTTTTTTTTTAAAAAAATTTTTTTTTTTCCTTTTTTTTTTTTTTAAAAAAAAAAATTTGGGGAAAAAAAAAAACCCGGGAAAGGGGAAAAAAAGGGGGGTTTTTTTAAAAAAAAAAAAAATTTTTTTTAAAAAAATTTTTTTTTTTCCCTTTTAAATTTGTTTTAAATTAAAAGGGGGGTTTGGGGAAAAAACCTTTGGGTTTTGGGAAAAATTTTTGGGTTTTTTTGGGGTTTTTTTGGGGGGTTTAAATTTTAAAAAAAAATTTTTTTTTTAAAAGGGGGTTTTTTTTGTTTTTTTTGGGGGAAAAAAAAAACCCCAAAAAAAAAAGGGGGGGGGTTTTTTTTTTAAAAAAAAAAAAAGGGATTTAAAAAAAATTTTTTTTTTTTTTTTTTTTAAAAAAACCCCCCCAAAAAAAAATGAAAAAAAAAAGGGGGGGGGGGGGTTTTTAAAAGGGGAAAAAAAAGGGGTTTTTTGGGTTTTAAAAGGGTTTTTTAAAAAAAAGGGGGTTATTTTGGGTTTTTTTTTTTCCCCGGTAAACCCAAAACCAAAAAACCTTTGGGGAACCAAAAAAAAAAAAAAAAAAAATTTTTTTTTTGGGGGAAGGGGATTTTAAAAAACCCATTTAGTTTTTAAGGGGGGTTTTTTTTAAAAGGGGGGGGGGGAAAAAAAAAAACCTTTAAGGGGGGGGGGTTTTTTTAAAAAAAAAAATTTTTTTTTTTTTTGGGGAAAATTTTTTTTAAAAAAAAAAATTTAAAATTTAAAAAAGGGGTTTTTGGGGGAAAAAAAAAAAGGGGTTTGAAAGGTTAAAACCCCCGGGGGAAAAACCAAAAAGGGTTTAAATTTTTTTTTTTTTGGGGGGAAAGGGGGAAAAAAAAAAATTTTTTTGGGGGTTTTTTTTAAAAGGCCCAAAAATTTGAAAAACCTTTTTTTGGGGGGGGGGAAAAAAAAAAAATTTTTTTTTCAATTTTTGGGTTTTTTTTTTGAGGGTTAAAAAAAAGGGGGGTTTTTTTTTTTTTTGGGGGTTTTTTTTAAAGGGGGGGGCCCCCCCCCCCCAAAAAAAAAAAAAATTTTTTTTTTTTTTTTTTTGGTTTTAAAAAAGGGGGAAAAAAAAAAATTTTTTTGGGGGGGGGGAAAAAATCCTTTTAAAAAATTTTTTTTTTTCCCGGGGGGGGGGAAAAAAACCCCCAAAATTTTTTTTTTTAAAATTTTTTTTTTTTTGGGGGGGGGGGAAAAAAAAAAAAGGGATTTGGGGAAAAAAAAAAGGGGGGGTTTTTTTTAAAAAAGGGGGGGAAAAAAAAAAATTTTTTTTTTTTCAATTTTTTTTTGGGGGGGTTTAAAAAAAAAAAAGGCAAGGGGGAAAAACCAAAACCCCGGGGGAGTTTTAAATTTTTTTCCCCCGGGGGGGAAAAAAAATTTAAAAAGGTTTTTTTTGGGAATTTTTTTTTTTAAAAAATTTAAAAAAAAATTTAATTTTGGGCCAACCTTTTTTTTTAAAATTTTGGGGTTTTTCCCCTTTTTTTTTTGGGGGGGAAAAAAAAATTTTAAAAAGGGGGGAAAATTTTTTTTTTAAAAAAAAAGGGAAAAAAAAAAAAAAATTTTTTTTTTTTTTTAAATTTCCCGGAAAATTTTTGGGTTTAATTAAAAAAAAAAAAAGGGTTTTTAAAAAAAAAAAATTTTTTTGGGGGAAAAAAAATTTTAGGGGAAAAAACGAAAAAGGGGAGGAAAAAATTTTTTTGGGTTTTTTTTCCCCCCGGGGGGGGGGAAAAAAAAAAACCATTTGGGGAGGGGAAAAATTTTTTTTTTTTTTTAAAAACGGGGGGGTACGGAAAAAAATTTAAAAAGCTTTTTTTTTTTTTTAGTTTTAAAAAATTAAAAAAAACGAATTTTTAAAATTTTTAAGGGGGGGTTTTTTAAAAAATTTTGGGGGAAATTTTAAAAAGGGGGGGGGGGGAAAAAAATTTTTTAAAATTTTTTTTTTTTTTTTTTTTTTAAAAAAAATTTTTAAAAAAGGGAAAAAAAGTTTTTTTTTGGGGGGGGGAAAAAAACCCAAAAGGGGTTTTTTTTAATTAAATTTAAAATTTTTTTGGGTTGGGAAAAAAAAAAAAATTTTTTTTTTCAATTTGGGTTTTTTTGGGGGGAGGGGATTTAAAAAAAAAAAATTTTTTGGGGGGGGAAAATTTAAAAAAAGGGGGCCAAAAACCCTTTTAAAAGGGGAAAAAAAAAGGGGTTGAAAGGGGGTTTGGTTATTTTTTTTTTCCCCAAAAAAAAAATTAGTTTGGAAAAAGGAAACCCTTTTTTTAAACAAACCATTCCCGGCGAGCTAACGGCAAGAAAATACCTTAAATCGACGTTTGAAGTTCAACTTTGGGTTCGGTTAGCGTTAAGAGGGTATCGAAAAAAAAAAAGGCGATTTAGATTTGTCATTTTAGGTAGTCATTTTTTAGCTTATCCGATGCAGTATGAGTTGTAGAATCGAATAAAACCCAATAAAACCATTCCCGACGTTTGAAGTCCATAGTTTGGGTTAGCGGCAAGAGAAATCGAAAAAAAAATCGACGTTTGATTTTAGGTTCATTTTTAGTTTCACGCAGTATGCGTTAAGAAGATCGAATAAAACCAAAAAAAATGCCTTAAATCGACGTTTTTTCAACTTTGGGTTTCCAGTTGGCGTTTTAGGTATCGAAAAAAAAGGCGATTTAGATTTGTCATTTTAGCTTATCCGATGCAGTATGAGTTGTAGAATCGAATAAAACCATTCCCGGCGAGCTAGCGGCAGAAATGCCTTAAATAGACGTTTGAAGGTTCAACTTTGGGTTTCCGGTTAGCGTTAAGAGGTTATAAAAAAAAAAAGGCGATTTAGATTTGTCATTTTAGGTAGTCATTTTTTTAGCTTATCCGATGCAGTATGAGTTGTAGAATCGAATAAAACCATTCCCGGCGGGCTAGCGGCAAGAGAAATGCCTTAAATCGACGTTTGAAGGTTCAACTTTGGGTTTCCGGTTAGCGTTAAGAGGGTATCGAAAAAAAAAGGCGATTTAGATTTGTCATTTAGGTAGTCATTTTTTAAGCTTATCCGATGCAGTATGAGTTGTAGAATCGAATAAAACCATTCCCGGCGGGCTGGCGGCAAGAGAAATGCCTTAAATCGACGTTTGAAGGTTCAAGTTTGGGTTTCGGTTAGCGTTAAGAGGGTATCGAAAAAAAAGGCGATTTAGATTTGTCATTTAGGTAGTCATTTTTTAGCTTATCCGATGCAGTATGAGTTGTAGAATCGAATAAAACCATTCCCGGCGGGCTAGCGGCAAGAAATGCCTTAAATCGACGTTTGAAGGTTCAACTTTGGGTTTCCAGTTAGCGTTAAGAGGGTATCGAAAAAAAAGGCGATTTAGATTTGTCATTTAGGTAGTCATTTTTTAGCTTATCCGATGCAGTATGAGTTGTAGAATCGAATAAAACCATTCCCGGCGGGCTAGCGGCAAGAGAAATGCCTTAAATCGACGTTTGAAGGTTCAACTTTGGGTTTCGGTTAGCGTTAAGAGGGTAAAAAAAAAAAAGGCGATTTAGATTTGTCATTTAGGTAGTCATTTTTTTAGCTTATCCGATGCAGTATGAGTTGTAGAATCGAATAAAACCATTCCCGGCGAGCTAGCGGCAAGAGAAATGCCTTAAATCGACGTTTGAAGGTTCAACTTTGGGTTTCGGTTAGCGTTAAGAGGGTATCGAAAAAAAAAAGGCGATTTAGATTTGTCATTTTAGGTAGTCATTTTTTAGCTTATCCGATGCAGTATGAGTTGTAGAATCGAATAAAACCATTCCCGGCGGGCTAGCGGCAAGAGAAATGCCTTAAATCGACGTTTGAAGGTTCAACTTTGGGTTTCGGTTAGCGTTAAGAGGGTATCGAAAAAAGGCGATTTAGATTTGTCATTTTAGGTAGTCATTTTTTAGCTTATCCGATGCAGTATGAGTTGTAGAATCGAATAAAACCATTCCCGGCGAGCTAGCGGCAGAGAAATGCCTTAAATCGACGTTTGAAGGTTCAACTTTGGGTTTCGGTTAGCGTTAAGAGGGTATCGAAAAAAAAAGGCGATTTAGATTTGTCATTTTAGGTAGTCATTTTTTAGCTTATCCGATGCAGTATGAGTTGTAGAATCGAATAAAACCATTCCGGGCGAGCTAGCGGCAAGAGAAATGCCTTAAATCGACGTTTGAAGGTTCAACTTTGGGTTTCCGGTTAGCGTTAAGAGGGTATCGAAAAAAGGCGATTTAGATTTGTCATTTTAGGTAGTCATTTTTTTAGCTTATCCGATGCAGTATGAGTTGTAGAATCGAATAAAACCATTCCCGGCGGGCTAGCGGCAAGAAAATGCCTTAAATCGACGTTTGAAGGTTCAACTTTGGGTTTCGTTAAGCAAGGGTATCGAAAAAAAAGGTTCAACGGTTTCGGTTAGCGTTAAGAGGGTATCGAAAAAAAGGCGATTTAGATTTGTCATTTTAGGTAGTCATTTTTTAGCTTATCCGATGCAGTATGAGTTGTAGAATCGAATAAAACCATTCCCGGCGAGCTAGCGGCAGAGAAATGCCTTAAATCGACGTTTGAAGGTTCAACTTTGGGTTTCCGGTTAGCGTTAAGAGGTTATCGAAAAAAAAAGGCGATTTAGATTTGTCATTTAGGTAGTCATTTTTTAGCTTATCCGATGCAGTATGAGTTGTAGAATCGAATAAAACCATTCCCGGCGGGCTAGCGGCAAGAGAAATGCCTTAAATCGACGTTTGAAGGTTCAACTTTGGGTTTCCGGTTAGCGTTAAGAGGTTATCGAAAAAAAAAGGCGATTTAGATTTGTCATTTTAGGTAGTCATTTTTTTAGCTTATCCGATGCAGTATGAGTTGTAGAATCGAATAAAACCATTCCCGGCGGGCTAGCGGCAAGAGAAATACCTTAAATCGACGTTTGAAGGTTCAACTTTGGGTTTCCGGTTAGCGTTAAGAGGGTATCGAAAAAAAGGCGATTTAGATTTGTCATTTAGGTAGTCATTTTTTAGCTTATCCGATGCAGTATGAGTTGTAGAATCGAATAAAACCATTCCCGGCGGGCTGGCAGCAGAGAAATGCCTTAAATCGACGTTTGAAGGTTCAACTTTGGGTTTCCGGTTAGCGTTAAGGGGTATCGAAAAAAAAGGCGATTTAGATTTGTCATTTAGGTAGTCATTTTTAGCTTATCCGATGCAGTATATAGGTTGTAGAATCAATAAAACCATTCCCGGCAGGCTAGCGGCAAGAGAAATGCCTTAAATCGACGTTTGAAGGTTCAACTTTGGGTTTCAGTTAGCGTTAAGAGGGTATCGAAAAAAAAAGGCGATTTAGATTTGTCATTTTAGGTAGTCATTTTTTAGCTTATCCGATGCAGTATGAGTTGTAGAATCGAATAAAAAACCGGCGAGCTGGCGGCAGAAATACCTTAAATCGACGTTTGAAGGTTCAACTTTGGGTTTCGGTTAGCGTTAGAGGGTATCGAAAAAAAAAAGGCGATTTAGATTTGTCATTTTAGGTAGTCATTTTTTAGCTTATCCGATGCAGTATGAGTTGTAGAATCGAATAAAACCATTCCGGGCTGGCGGCAAGAAAAACCTTAAATCGACGTTTGAAGGTTCAATTTGGGTTTCAGTAAAAACCATTCCGGGCTAGCAGAGAAATTAAAATCGACGTTTAGTTTTTGGTAGTGTTAAAGGTAAAAAATGGATTAATTTACATTTGAGTATTTGGTATCCGAAGATAATGGTGAATAAAACCTTTGGATTCGGAGTCTTAAATGCGTTTGAGGTTACTTTGGTTATTATAGTTCGAAGGTTGATTTGTCAATTTTAGTATTTGGGTTCGAGCAGTTGAGTTGAAAAAAACATTCGGGTTTAAGTGCTTAAATCGTTAAGGTTTGGTTTGTACTTAAGGTTTAAAAACGATTTATTTTTGTAGATTTTTGTTCGATGGGAATTTATAAAAAATTACTTCGGGTTTGGAATTTGTATCGATTAGATTTGGTATTAAGTTAGGGGTGAAAGGTTTATTAGTATTTAGAGTCATTTTGGTTAGCAAAATTTAAATAAAACATTCGGTGCGAAATAATTTGCGTTGAAGGTTAATAAGGTTAGTAGTTAAGGTATTAAAGGTTTTAAAGGGTTTGAAAGTAAATTCCGGAGTGTAGAAAAACTTATCGATGGGATAATTGTTTCGTGCGTTTAAAGGGTTTAATAGGGTTTAGTTGTATTAGGTATAAAAGGCTTAGATTGAGTTTAGAGTTAACTTCCGATGCAGAGAGTAAACTAATAAGTTAGGGCTGGTAGTTTTAAAGGTTCGAAATGGTTTAGTTTCTTTGGAGTATTTTACGAGAAGGGTAATTGTATTTGATAATCATTTTGCGTACAGAGAGTATAAAAAAATTTGAGTTGGATTAGGTAGCTTAAATACGAAGGTTTGGTTTTCAGTTAGGCTTAGGGTATCGAAAAAAAGGCATTAGATTTGAATCTTAGGTATCATTTTTAGCTTACCACAGTAAGTTAGAATAGATTAATCACTTTGGTCGTGGTTAAAGGTATGCATAAAAGCGTTTAAGATTTGCTTTGGTTCAGTTGCATAAGATCGTAAATAGGGATTTAATTTGTTGGAGTATTTAGTATCGATAAGGTTGAGATACGTAAAAAATTCGAAAAAAGGATATGTTCATTGTTAAGTCACTTTGGTTTCAGTTGCGAAGATTTAAAAAAAGGCATTAGGGTTTTTTGGATATTAGCTTAAGTTGGTTTAGATGTAAACGGTTTCAGTGGAAGAGAATGATTAAATCGTTTAATTTCTTTGATGGTAGTAATTGTAGAATAAAATTTTTTATTAAGGATCTTAAATATTCGATGGAAAGGGTTTGGTTAGTTAATTGCAATAGGCGAAGAAAATTTAAATCGAGTTGAGGTTAATCGTTTCAGTTACGTTGAGTATCGAAAAAAGGAAATTTGAATAGAGCATTTAATTTTGAGTAAATGGGTTTAGAACGATAAAATTTGTAGGCTAGTAAATTTCGATAGGTTTAAGTTAACTTTGAGTTTAATTAGGTAAAAGTATGAAGGAAAAAAGTTACTTTTCATTTAGGTAGTTGTTTTATTACGATTTGATGGTTGATTAGAAAAAATTCCCGGCGACTGCGGAAAAGAGAAATGCTTAAATCGATTTAGGTCAATTTGGGTTTCGATTGGCTTAAGGGATCGAAAAAAGAGAATTGATTTCTTTTAGGAATTTTAAAATTATCGATGAGTATAGGTTGATAAGAAAAAGATTCCGGGGAGGCATAAATTTAAACCCTTTAAACGTCAATTGGTTTCCGTTAGCGTTAGGGGTATCGGAAAAAAAGGCGATTAAATTTCTTTAGGTATCATTTTTAGCTTACCGATGCAGTATAGTTGAGAATCGAAATAAAACCTTCCGTAGCAGCTGAGCAAAAAATTGAGTAAGTTAATTTGGTTTCCGGTTAGCGTTAAAATAGAAAAAAAAGGGTTTAGATTTTCATTTTGGGTTTTTTTTGCTTACGATAAATGAGGTTTAGAATGAAAAAACCATTCGGGTAGCACAAGAGAAATGGTGTAGAATCGTTTAAGATTCTTGGGTTAAGGGTTGAAGGTATCGAAAAAAGCGATTTAGGTTTTCTTGGAGTCATTTTTAAAATCCGATAGTATGAGTTGTGATAGAATAATAAATTTCCCGGGGGTATGGAAGAGAAACAAATGCTTTAGGTTCACTTTGGGTTCGTTAGCGTTAAAGGTTGAAAAAGGGATTAATTTGTATTTTAGGTAGTATTTTAAATCCGATGCAGTATAGTTTAGAATCATAAATTCCCGGCGAGCTAGCGCAAGAAAATGCCTTAAATCGACGTTTGAAGGTTCAACTTTGGGGGTTTCCGGGTTTGCGTTAAGGGTATCGAAAAAAAAAGGGGTTTTGATTTGTCATTTAGGTAGTCATTTTTTGGGTTATCCGATGCAGTATGGTTGTAGAATCGAAAAACATTCCCGGCGAGCTGGCAGAGAAATGCCTTTAAAACGACGTTTGAAGGTTCAACTTTGGGTTTCAGTTAGCGTTAAAAGGTATCGAAAAAAAGGCGATTTAGATTTGTCATTTTAGGTAGTCATTTTTAAGCTTATCCGATGCAGTATGAGTTGTAGAATCAATAAAACCATTCCGGAGCTGGAAGGAAATTTAAATCGACGTTTGAAGTTAACTTTGGGTTTCGTTAGCGTTAAGAGGTATCGAATAAAAGGCGATTTATTTGTCATTTGGTAGTCATTTTTAACTATCCGATGCAGGAGGTGGAAGAATGTAAACACTTGAGGCTAGCGGCGAGGAGTGCCTTAAATCGAGTTGAAAAAGTTCAATTTGTTGTTAGCGTTAAGGTATCAAAAAAGGGATTAGTTTGATCGTAAACTTTTTGGTACGATGCAGTATGAGTTGTAGAATCAATAAAACCATTCCGGCTTTGGCTGGCGGCAGGAAGAGCCTTAAATCGACGTTGAAGGGTTCAACTTTGGGTTTCGGTTAGCGTTAAATTATCAAAAAAAAGGCGATTTAGATGATCATTTCGGCGTGCATGATAAGCCTAATGAGTTGAGAATAAAATTCCAGGGCTAAGAGTAGAAAAAAACATCGACGTTTGAAGGTTAATTAAGGTTTCCGTTGCGTTAGAGGTATCAAAAAAAGCGATTACATTTCATTGAGAGTCCTTTACGTTTGAAGTCATTGGTTCAGAACGTAAAGGATCGCTAGCAGCAAGAGAAATGCCTTAAATCGACGTTTGAAGGTTAACTTTGTTTCCGTTGCGTTAAGTTGTATCGAAAAAACATTTGGCGTTTGAGAGATCTTAAACGTGAGTTCAATTTGGGTTCGTAGCTAGGGTACGAAAAAAAGCATTAATTGCTTTAGAGTCATTTGGGTTTCCATCTAGGTTAGAATCGAAAAAACATTGGGGCAGAGAATCTTAAAGCTTAGGTTAATGGTTATACTTGAGGGTAGAAAAATAATGACTTTAGTTCAGTTCGAGCGTAGAGTTCGAAAAAAGGCGGGGAAGGAGAAGTTTACGGGGGGGAAAAATCCCTTTTGAAAAGTTTTTCAACCCTTTTTTTTGGGTTCCAAAAAAGTTTTTTTAGCGTTTTTTAAGAGGGTTTTTTTTTAAAAAAAATTTTAAAATTTAAAAAAAAAAGGGCCAAAAGGGGTTTTTTTTGGGGGGGGGTTTTTTTTTTTTTAAAAAAAAAAATTTTAAAAAATTTTTTGGTTTTTTTTTTTTTTTTTTAAAAAAAAATTTTTTTGGGGAAAAAAAAAATTTTAAAAAAAAAGGTTTTAAAAAATTTTTTGGGGGGTTTTTTTTTTTTTTTAAAAAAGGGGGGTTTTTTTTTTAAAACATTTTAAATTTAAAAAAAAATTTTAAAAAATAAACCCCCCCAAAAAAAAAAGGGGAAAATTCAACCGGGGGGAAAGGGGTTTTTAAAAAAAGGGGGGGTTTTAAAAGGGGGGAAATTTTTTTAATTTTTTTTTTGGGGTAAAAACCCCCCCCCGGGGGGGGTTTTTTTTGGGGGGGGTTTTTTTTAAAAAAAAAAAAAAAAAGGCTTTTTGGTTTTTTTAATTTCCTTTTTTTTTTTTAAATGAATTTAAAAAAAAACCTTCCCCGGGGGGGGGGCCCCTTTTTTAAAGGGGGGTTTTTTGGGGAAAAATTAAAAAAAGGGAAAAAGGGTTTTTTTGGATTTTTTCTTTTTAAAAGGGGAAAAGGGGAAAAATTTAAAAAAACCCCCCCCGGGGGAACCCCGGGGGTTTTTTTCCGGGGAAAATTTGGGGAAAAAAAAAAAAAGGGGGGAAATTTTTTTTTAACATTTTGGGGGGGATAATAAAAATTTTGGGAAAAAACCCCGGGGGGACCAAAAAACCTTTAAAGGGAAAAGGGCCTTTTTTTGGGGGGGGGAAAAAAAGGGAAAAAAAATTTTTTTTTGGATTTTTTTTTTTTTTTTTAAAAAAAAAAAAAAAAATTTTCCCCCCCCCGGGGAAAAAAAAAGGTTTAAATTTAATTTTTGGGTTTCTTTTGGGGGGAAAAAAAAGGGAAATTTTTTTATTTGGGTTTTTTTTTTTTTTGGGGGAAAAAAAAAAACCCCCCCGGGGGGGGGCGGAAAAAAATTTTTTTAAAGGGCCCGGGGGGGGGGAAAAAAAAAAAAGGCTTTGGGTTTTTTTTGTTTCCTTTTTTTTAAAGGAAAAAAAATTTTGGGGGAAAAAAAAAAGGGGGGGGGGAAAAAAGGGGTTTTTTTGGGAAAGGGGGGGGAAAAAAAAAGGGTTTTAAAAAAATTTTTTTTTTTATTTAGGGGGCCCTTTTTTAAAACCCAAAAAAATTTTGGGGAAAAAAAATTCCCCCCCCCAAAAAAAAAAAAAATTTTTTTTGGGGGGGGGGTTTGGGGGGGGAAAAAAAAAAAAAAAGGGGGTTTTTTTTTAATTTTTTTTTAAAAAATAAAATTTAAAAGAAAAAAAATTTTTAAAAAAAGGTTAAATTTGGGGTTTAACCGGGGGGGGAAAAAAAATTTAAAAAAAGGGGTTTTTTTTTTTTTTTTTTTAATTTTTTGGAAAAAATTTTGGGGAAAAAAAAAAATGGGGAAAATTCCCGGGGAAAATTAATTTTTAAAAAAAAATTTTTTTTAAAAAAAAAAAAAATTTGGGGGAAAATTTTTTCCAAAAAACCCTTGGGGGGCCCCAAAAAAACCCCCCGGGGGAAGGAAATTTTTCGGGGGGGGTTTTTTTTAAAAAAAAATTTAAAAAAAAAAGGGGTTTTTTTTTTTTGGGAAATTTTTTTAGGGAAAAAAAATTTGGGGGGGAAAAAAGGGGCCAAAAATTCCCTTTTTCCTTTGGGGGTTTTTTTGGGGGGTTTTTTTTGGGATTTAAAAATTTTTTTTTTTCTTTTTTTTTTTTTAAAAAAAAAAAGAACCGGGAAAAAATTTTTTAAAACCCCAAAATTCCCGGGGGGGTTTTGGGTTTTTTAAAAAAAAAAAAATTTTTTTTTTTTTTTATTTTTTATTTTAAAGGGAAAAAAATTCCCCCGGGCCAAAGGGGGAAAACCTTTTTTTTAATTTTTTGGGGTTTCCCTTAAAAGGGGGGGGAAAAAAAAAATTTTTTTTTTTTTTTTTTTTTTTTTGGGAAAGGGGAAAAAAAAACCCCCGGCCCCCGGGGGGTTTTTAAAGGTTTTTTTTTTAATTTGGGTTTGGGGGGAAAAAAAAGGGAAAAAAATTTTTTTTGGGGTTTTTTTAGTTTTTTTTTTCCCCTTTTTTTTTTAAAAAAAAAATTTTTTTGGGGGGGGAAAAAATTTTTTTTTTTGGGGGCCTTTGGGGGGGTTTTCGAAAAAAAAGGGAAAAAGGCTTTTTGGTTTTTTTGGGTTTTTTTTTTTTTTGGGGTAAAACCCCCAAAAAAGGGGGGGGAAACCGGGGGTTTTTCAAATTTGGGTTTTTTTTGGTTTTTTTAAAAAAAAAAAAAGGTTTTTTTTTTTATTTTTTTTTTAAAAGGGGTAAAAGGGAAAAAAAATTTTTGGGAAGGGGCCCAAAAAACCTTTGGGGGGCCGGGGGGGGTTGAAAAAGGGAAAAAAAAATTTTTTTTTTTTTTTTTTTTTTTTAAAAGGGGGGGTTGGGGAAAATTTTAAAAAACCCCGGGGGCCCCGGGGGGTTTTTAAATTTTTTTTTTTTTGGGGAAAAAAAAAAAAATTTTTTTTTTTTTTTTAAAAAATTTTTTTTTGGGGGAAAAAAAAAACCCCAAAAACCCCCCCCAAATTAAAAAAAGGAAAAACCTTTTGGGGGCCAATTTGGGTTTTTTTAAAAAAAGGGAAAAAATTTTTTTTGGGGTTTTTTTTTTTTAAAATTTTTTAAAAATTTTAAAAAAAAAAAAAACCCCCCCGGGGGGGTTTTTTAAAAGGGGGGGGGAAAAGGGGTTTTAAAAAAAAAAGGGTTTTTTAAAAGGGGTTTTTTTTTATTTTGGGTTTTTTTTCCAAAAAAAAAAAGGGGGGCCCCCCCCGGGGGGGGCCGGGTTTGGGGGGTTTTGGGTTTGGAAAAAATTTTTTTAAAAAAATTTTTTTTTTATTTTGGGGGGGGGTTTTTTTTTTGAGAAAAATTTTTAAAAAAAATTTTTGGCAAAAAAGGGGGGAAAAAAAATTTAAAGGGGTTTTTTTTTGGGGGGGGTTAAAAAAAAAAAAAAATTTTTTTTTAGTTTTTTTTTTTGAAGGGGGGGAAAAAAATTCCCCCCGGGGGGGGGAAAAAAAAAAAAAAAGGGGGGGGGGGGGGGTTAAAAAACGAAAAAAAATTTTTTTTTTTTTTAATTTTCTTTTTAAAAGTTTTTTGGGGGGGGGAAAAAAAAGGGGGTTTTTTTGGGGTTTTTTAAAAAAAAACCCAAAGGGTTTAAAATTAAAAAAGGGAAAGGGGAAAAAAAAAATTTTTTGGGGGGGTTTTTTTGGGGTTTTGGGGGGGGGGAAACGGTTAAAAAAGGGGGCCCAAAAAAACCCAAAGGGGTTTAAAAAAACCCCCCCTTTTCCAAAAAAACCAAAAAAGGGGGTTTTTTGGGGGGTTTTTTTTTTTTTAAAAAAAAAAAAATTTAAAAAAATTTTTTTTTTTGGGGAAAAAGGCAAAGGGGTTTAAAAAAAAACCCCCCCAGCCGGGGGGAAAAAAAAAAAAATTTTTTTTTTTTTTTTTTGGTTACCCAAAAATTTTAAAAAAAAAAAAATTTTTTTTGGGGGGGGGAAAAAAAAAACCTTTGGGGAAAAAAAAATTTTTTTTTTTGGGGGGGGAAAAAAGGGGTTTTTTTTTAAGGGTTTTTTTGGTTTTTGGTTGGGGGGGGAAAAAAAAAAAATTTGGGAAAAAGGGGGTTTTTTTTTTTGGGGGGGGGGTTTTAAAAAAAAGGGGGGGGGGGGCAAAAATTTTTTTGGGTTTTTTTTTTTTTTTAATTTTAAAAAATTTAAAAAAAAAAGGGGAAAGGGAAAAAAAATTTTTTTAAAAACCCTTTGGGTTTGGGGTTTTTAAAAATTCCCAAAAAAGGGGGGGGGCCTTTTAAAATTTTTTTTTGGGGGGGGGGGTTAAAGGGGGAAAAAAAAGGGGGAAAATTTTTAAAAAAAAAATTTTGGTTTTTCAATTTGGGGGCAGTTTTTTAAAATTCCCCCAAAAAGGGGGGAAAAAAAAAGGGGGGGGAAAATTTCCTTTTGGGGGGGTTTTGGAAAAGGGGAAAAAAAAGGGGGTTTTTAAAAAAAACAAATTTTGGTTTGGGGGGTTTTTTGGGGGGGGAAAAAAAAAAAAAAAAAATTTTTTTTGCTTTTTAAATTTCCCAAGGGGTTAAAAAAAAAAAAAACCCCCCGGGGGGGGGGGCCCTTTTTTTTTTTTTTGGGTTTTTAGGAAAAATTGGAAAAAAGGGAAAGGGGTTTTTCCTTTTAAAAATTTTTTTCCTTTGGGCCTTGGTTTTAAGGGGGAAAAAAAAACCCTTTGGGGGGGGAAAATTTTTTTTTAAAAAGGGGGGGGGGAAAAAAAACCCCCAAAAAAAAAAAAACCCCCCCTGGCTTTTTTTAACCGGGTTTGGTTGGAAAAAAAAAAAACCCCTTTTTTTTTAAAAAAACCCTTTTTTCCCTTTTTTTTGGGTTAA